>JAPWLS010002047.1:0-81374 GCA_028551675.1 Tineola bisselliella
AATAAATATATGGAAGGGAAAATTGATACACAATTTTCTTGGCCGCCTGTGCCCATATAAATATGCCTGAGTAGATTTAACTAGCGGGTTTGACTAATATATGCCGTGAAAGCCTTAATTGCGTTTGTTATTTTCCTCTATAAACAGAAGGATGTAACACCAAAAGATTATATTTTTAAAAATATAATATTGAATGATTGTCTCTACATTGGTAGTTTGGTTCTTTGAAAATTTGTTATTAGTGAAATTACACCAAAAGTATTTTTAACACATTTCCCTACTCATAAATTCTATGAATAACTTATTTATTGTATATTAAAATTTAAAAGTTATATTAATATGAAATAAAATGTATTTCTGTGCCTCAATATTTGATGTAATTTTGTTTTAAGTGAATGTGTTAAAGATACACCTAAGAAAAATGTAGGGCACAGACAAACGTTTAATATTAATATTCAACACAGCCTTAATAAATAGCTTTATTGTAAGTATTTAATTGCTTAAAAGAAATTAAATTTAGTTTATAAGCAATGATTGTGGATAAGTGTAGAATTTAAAAAGGACTTTGTGTTGATGACGGGGAGTCTTTTGAAGACAACAAGTTTTTTTTAATTGATCACTTTATAATCAATGTTTATAAATAGGTATCAAATGCGTTTATCCAGACTATTAAACAAAGTGTTCATTCATAATTTTTAAAATTAGAATGTTTTAAATAAAATAGTTCAATTTGATTAACTGGTTAATAAAAAAAAAATTTTTTAGGGTCTAAAGAGTTCCTGTCATCTGCTGGTCCTTTCAGTAATTGGCTAGTGACTGTTACGTAGTATTGTTAGGTTTAAAAAATTATTACAAAATGTGATGTGAATTTATTTTTTTTAATAATAGATTTATCTAGTTAGGTGTTTTGTTTGTTAGTTACATTTATGTATGTTTTTTTTTGTTTGCCTCCAAATTATCCCTGAAGTATGAACCTAATTTGAATATAGAATTTATTTATCTTTGGAGGTAACTTCTAATAGTGTTGTGACATTTTGTTTTTTAAATATTTAAGATATATCGTATAAATATATTTTTGTTATTGATTACATTTATTATACATGTGGATTGTTTTAAAGTGTTTGACAGATAATATATATTGAATATATTGAGTTTTATTACGGGGCATAGACAATGTCTTGTCTGATTTAGATCATGGATTATGCTGTTTTTATACAAATGCATTAAATATTCTTTTTAGAAAAATTGTTCTACATTCATAAGTGCCTTTTATTAATATTATTTCATAATTATTATGTAGTTTTAATTAAATAAATTTCAAGTGGTGTTTGTACGATTTATGGGTTGATTCGAGTTACTTTTAAAAATTCTCTGCAAAACGTTAAATTAGGTCATTATGATTGTCAAAGGTGGTATGAAGTTTTTTATTTTATCTACGCGAATTTCGACTTAAATTTATTAAAAAGCCAAGTAAAATAGGTACAATCTACGGCGAATACAAGTACGTCTGCAGAGAAACTATTGCATGATAATGACGAGAATATTGTGATTGACCCATCCCATGGATATTGTATGCCAGATCTACGTCTTTTTACGTAGATCTACGTATTTTGAAGCCTTTCCTACGACCCTACGAACTTTAGTCCCAGATCTACGTATTTTCTATCAAAATTGTTAAAATTTGCAAAATAACATATCTCATTAGACTGAATGGTCATAATTTTCGTTACTTTCGCGAAAAAAGTTAATAAACGTTCCATTTCATACTAAAGCACACTCGCCTCGCTACTCAACACGTCGCGCTATTCATTTTAGAAACAAAGTGTCCATTCTATAGAATGGTGTCTCATGTGACTGTGTGAAACGAAACGTCTTGTAAGAGTGAATCTTAACCTAAAAATATTTCGAATCATATTCTTACTGTCCTAAGTTGTCATATTCATTGTATCATTAATTTATTTAAAACTAAAATCTAAAGAATACCACATTTAGAGTTTCAAAAAACAAATGTGATATATTCTTTTATTACGATAAATTCATTTTTGAATAAGGTTGAGCTTTCAAAAAATCCAAAATAAAAATAAAAAAAATGACGGAAACCACATTTAAAAAATACGAAAATAAGTTAAGTTTTTAAATTTCATATGCTATGATTTAAACCTTTGTGAGGTCGATCTAAAATCTTTTTTAAGTTTAAAAAATTTACCGTTAACAAAAAAAAATCTACGAATTACCACATGTAGATAATGTAAAAACTAACAATTACCCGTATCGGCTACTGGTCTGGAATATTATTTTTGTTCGCGAAGATATCTCTGACCAAAGTTTTATTTGTCTGCTACTTTCAGGGTCTTATAAATTGTCGTTTTATTAACTTTTACCTATCCTACTCTCTTTATTTCACTCAGAAAAAAAGTACGTAGATCTACGAACTTTTCATATGGAAATTTTAGTATTTCTACGTACCTTTTCTAACCTGGTCTACGTCTTTTTCAAAATCCGAGTTGGCAACACTGCCTGGGGTTTAAGTGTGTTTCTCTCACAATGTTTACGCTTCATCTTTAGTTATGGTTATATTGCAAAATAACTTCTATAACAGTGTTCATTACGTGTTTGCGAATAAAAGTTTATTTTTAATTTATACAAAATCGTCAATGTATAGCGTTTGGTGACGTTGATAAACACGATAATCTGTCTATGAAGGTTATGTTTTATAGCTTTGTGCTGTTTTCGTCATTTTCGTGCAATGATTTGGCATTATTGACAAATGTTTCAAATTAATTCATAACTTATTTTATACTGTGTTCGTTGGTGTGATATTTTATTTGTGTTAAATATAGAGTAAGCATTTACATCTGGCATAAGCCAATCGGTATGTAAAGTTTTGTCAAATGTTATCACTGGGGTTCATCCTCGCCTAAATCTAGTATTTGTTTAGGAGCGTCGCTGTTCTCCGTCTTATGTAATTCATAATGTTATTAAGGAATTTATCATCATGCATCACAATATTTAACATATCAAAAATATCTATAAGAGGTGAATTATTTTATAAGTCACGCTTTCGTTTAATTTCCAATACGAGCAGGAAATTTAGAACAGCCTAATTGATTACAATAATAATTGATAAACGTTAAATAGGTTATTAAAAGTGATTGTGATAATTTCTATGATATACTTATCAGAAATTCCAAAATCAATATCACCTGTATTCAGTCGATAAAGACAATTGAACTTATGCAGGTTTTCAAAGAATTAACAAAATTCCAAGTTTTTATATAAAATATATGTTACAGGTAAACACAGCGCGATGGCTGCTCAAACTGTCCTTAACTTCAAGTGGGGACTCTCTTCGTCTGACCCGGAGCAGCAGCAGGTCTTGATTGTGGGTCAGCCAGCTCATCTTCTTAATCTTACATGGAATGATGTTAAATGCAAACTACAATCTAAAGTCACTGAAGAGGTGAGCATTAAATGGAATTAGTGGTTATTTATAGATGACCTAATAATGATTTAGAAAACGCTTTGGTTTGTTTGGAATCCCAAGTTCAATGAGAAGTGTACTCATGATGTAACATGTTATTGGTCATCTTGATTTTTTCAAATGTCAAATACTAAGTGACAATTGAGACAAATATTATGATTATTGTATAATATATGTAATTGTAATTGTGTGAATTTTTTTTTTACTATTATAATTTTATAAATTGATATATTGAAAATAGAAATACAATTAGTACAAGGAAATGCTTGATTTAATATCTTAATATGCTTTATATAATTATTTTTAGTGGTTACGCTTTAGTTGAGGACCCCAGGATTTACTAAATGTGAAAATGTATTTTTTTTTTCTAAATTCTGCCAAAAAAAAAACAATAGTAGTCTTTTAAATTTTTATGTTTTTTAAAGCCAAGCCTTTTTAGCATACTTCGATTATTATAAACCATAAAACAATAGTAGTTCTTTAAATTTTTATGTTTTTTAGGTATGGAAGCGTGGTGTAAAATGTGCGTCACAATCTCCCGGTGAATCAGTAGAGTTGTGGCCCAGGGGTGCTTTTTTAGCATCTCTACCAATCCGTTGTTCACGTCACGCGGCTCCAGCGAGAGCACACGCATTAGCTAAGATTGTCAAGAATCACCATAGGGCTTCTGCTGAACATATTGTGGTAAGAATTTCAACTAATTTCTTCTGTTCTGTGTCTCAATCTTGTGCTATACCATCAGCAGACTGAACTTAAAGCACTGATTGATCTTGTTTGTACTATATTCATATATTTTAAAAATTGTATTGGCCACTGACTGTAGTGAGCTTATGTGAATGTACTTGTATATTATCTTCCAGCTTGTTTGCCGCAAGTGCGATGTATACGCCAGTTCGATGGCAATAGCTCGCAGTTACCCGTTATACAACATGAGGTATAGACAGCCCATACAGAGCTCCAGTCCTCCCCCTCCACACCCTACTGTCACGGTTGAGATACTGCTGGTTAAAGAGGAACAACAGAGTAAGTATAAATATCTCATAAACACTATGTCGGTCCATAATTTTAAGTGTAATTTATATATAAAATTTTTATACGATTATTTTTTTTCATAAATAATACGTATTCTATTTATTAATATGTTTCCTACAAAAGTAATTGAATTTCGATATTTTCACATATTTTTTTGCAACCTATCAAAGATTGTTGAATGCCTTGTGACATGACTCCTTGACTATCTATTAAATATTACAAAAAATATTTACTACATAGAACAAATTTAAATAAATAAAATATCATGTCATGTCTATTCTAAAAAGACTAAAATCTCATACAGATGGGGCAATGAATGAGGACACTCTGGATCCATACTTCCTAGACGGTGTGCTGAGTCCAGCTGATTTGACAACGATAACGAATGCTGCTAACGGAGTGAGAATGGCGGCCATGATCACGGACACGCCCTGCAATTTGTACAATGTTGATGTGTTTGTTGCTGTGAGTGTTTTTTGTTCACTTAAAATGCTATTAATAAATATATACTATATACAATGCCCCGATCCCAAACTGAGATGATCAGGTCACTCAAACCAGTATTTATTTATTTATTTATGGTGTTCAAAATAGATCACACTTAAATGAAGAAAAAAGATGTGACAACATCCAGTGAAACTAAGCTGTGATCCAAAAGTATACACATGCTGTGTCATTTTACTTGAAACACTAAAAAAAAACAATAACAATGAGAAATATATAGATTTTATAAACCAAACCAGGATATACAAATAGGGACTCAAAATAATTTTATCTGAAATATATTAAAATATGTCATTAATTATTTAAGTTAAAATTTGGAGTTATAAATGTACAAGAAACAGATATATTATAATTATCTTAAACTTTAATGAGTTTTCATTTTGAGCGATAATATAACAGGTAACTGACCAAGGCTTTAAATTACAGGAAGCTCAAAAAGTAGCGAAGGAATTAAACATAGCAGAACCGACAATAATACGTGGTGAGGAGCTCCGTGAACGTGGTTTGGGCGGCATCTACGGGGTTGGCAGAGCCGCCAGTTGTCCTCCAGCTCTTGTGGTGTTATCATGGAGACACGAGGCTGCGACTGAAACTGTGGCGTGGGTCGGAAAGGGGATTGTGTATGACACAGGCGGTCTTAGCATCAAATCCAGGGTGAGTGTACATGTGCATGAAAAGCGCTGGTAGACCTAAGATGCTTAATTTAAAGCTAAGCAACTAACAACATTTCTACAGGCTATTGCTGAGTTTTGTCATTTCTTCTCATTATATGTTCATACATATGTACATATACATAAATATCATACATTCTGACTGTATCCCAGAGCCGAGAAGGTCTTTGTGAAATTAAGATCTTTGATTTTGATAATAATGAATTTGTTGAGTATAATAATCTGTCATTTCCCTCTCTCAGACCATGTTTGTATGATTCCAACATCTACTTATCCGTTTTTCACAATTGCAGGCCTCAATGGTGGGCATGAAAGGTGACTGCGGTGGTGCAGCTGCAGTGTTGGGTGCATTTTCTGCATTTGTAAAATCCAAGCCATGTGTTAACTTGCATGCGGTATTATGTCTTGCTGAAAATGCAGTTGGACCGTTGGCTACGAGGTAACATTGATCTCTTTTACTTCTATCACATTTATTGTGGGTAAGGAGAAAATTACTTTTCTAGGGTACTGACATCAGCAAGTGTTTCAGAAGATCTCTGTAACGCTGTATAGACGTTAAATATAAATATTGTTTTTTAAAATTGCAACTTTATTTTACAGACCTGACGACATCCATGTTTTGTACTCTGGCCACACTGTGGAAATTAATAACACTGATGCAGAAGGTAAAGATTCCGTTTTAAGATTACTGTGTTCTACTTTGTTTATGTCAAGTGTCTTATATTAACTGTTAAAATCTAATAAAATAATTTCGCAGTTGATGACGACTGATAATTATATTTTACTTTATTAATATGGAGAGAAAACGCCATCCTAAACTCTACTTAGTCTTGACTGCTGGATTCTAAGAGTATTTATATTTACAGGTCGCCTAGTACTGAGTGATGGAGTGGTTTATGCACAAAAAGACCTGAAGGCCGATGTTATCGTCGATATTGCTACGTTAACTGGGGCTCAGGTATTTGGATTACTTTGTTTGTGAAGTTAAAAAAGCTAGTGGATGTTAAGCTAGAGTTTGGTTCATGAATGGAGATAAATGACTGCTATCAGAGGTATATTGTCTGTAAGCAGCTAGTCTGTTCTATTCATCAAGTTGGGTGTATACATAGTGTATGCATGTAGTCATAGTAACATGTTATTTTACAGGGAATAGCGACAGGAAAGTATCACGCAGCTATATTGTCCAATAATTCTGAGTTGGAGAGCCGTGCCGTTATCGCCGGACAGAAGTCAGCTGATTTAACACATCCATTACCTTTTGCTCCTGAACTGCACTTCTCAGAGTTTGCATCTACTGTTGCTGACATGAAGAATAGTGTCGCTGTGAGTGTACACCAATTATAAGTGTCAAAGTGGTAGGATGTCGTAACTAATTTTTTTTATTTTCAGGATCGTAACAACGCACAGTCATCTTGCGCTGGTCTGTTCATACTGAGTCACCTCGGATTTGAGTTTCCTGGAAAGTGGCTGCATATTGATATGGCTGCGCCTGCGCATTGTGTTAGTATTTTATGCTCGTAGCTTGGCGATGAGTGACCAAATTACATATAATAAGCTTTTTTTAATTTCAGGGCGAACGGGCTACTGGCTATGGCGTAGCTTTGTTGTCGGTGTTATTCGGAAACAGAACCAATAGCCCTCTGCTCAAGGCGTTATCACCATACTGACACTTGCCTTTCTCTTATTATTTTTCTACTTTTATTCTACATGAAAAAGGATACTCATAATGTGGACTTTTTATATTGACTACTGTTGTGGTGATGCGGAGATTTGATTGAAATGCTTTATGCGGCTTGTCTGTCACTATGGTTCCCATTCGCATGGAACTGTCTGATATAAGATAAGCCAAGTATGTTATTTAGTTAAATTATATTTAGTCAATAGAAAAACTCATATTCCGTCCTTTTTCTTGTATTATTATTTTTTAATTATGAATATTATGTATCCCAATCAATATTAACTCTTTGTTTATGAATAGTTTAAAATAATTTTAATTTTTGTCTTCATTACGGAAATAAGTGTTTTCTATGCAGAAATCAATGATGTTACATTCTTGGTCTATTTTTAAAATAACATGTCATTCTGATAGCTTGGCAGAAAAGTGAATTATTTTTAAAAAATTGCATCAGGATGAATCATATAGATGTGCTGGTTTTCGAGATTTACCTGTAACTTATAAAATTTGGTTAAAAATTGAGGGTTTTTAGATAGCCTGTTTTAAAAGTATATCGATGTTACCTACCTAATAAGCCTTTTGGAACCTAGATATAGGTTAAACCTATAAAAAGAAATCGTAAAAACCGATTTCAGTGCATGTATGAAACTGCATAATTATATTGGTTGAAAGCTCCATGCAATTGTTTGTTTATGGTCTAGTTATGTCCTGTGGTGTAATAATGATAATAATAATACTGAATAGTAAATTAATATTAAAGTGTTCATTGTTAACCAAAACATTTATTTAAGCATTTTTAATAAATTGTAAGCAATTAACAAAAAGCAATATTTTTTAATAAAGATATTTTACTAACGTTGGTTTTATTATTTACGTTTTGAAATTGTTGCGTGAAGCACAAGCAAAATATGCGGGTTTGTCTATGGTAAAGGGTGGTTCAAGTAAAAGCACGAATTGTTTTTTGTTTATTATAATGTTGAATATAATACTAGTTAAAATATAAAAAGCCCAAAATTTTGATAACTTGTAAATTATTGACATGGTTTTACATAACATAAATGCATTGAATTTGAGCATATCGTTCAGATGGCAACACTAAATACATCTGGCAAGAATTTTAAATATAATAACATAATAATCTATGGTACGGCATTATTATGGAATCACTTATTTTTATAAATTATTTTAAAACTATAGACTTTTAGAAGATAAATTCACAAAATAGATTATTAGAAAAATAAATATCATACACTAAATTAAATTTAAAGAATAGTAAAATCTAGGTAGGTAAATTGTATGACTAAATAATGGCTAGACCAATGATTAATTTGCCATTGCATTTTGACTTTATAAAATTGATACATGATGGGGAAAACTGCTTCTTTTGTAAGCGACTCAATGACTTCATAAATCCCTGATTCCAGTACCATAGTTAGCTCCTCCTGCCCTTATCAAAGCATCTTTGAATTGCTCTATGTCTATCTCAGCTTCATTTTCCAACTGCAATTCCACGGCGAAATTCTGAAAACATAAAAAACAAGTTGTAAAATTCGACGTATACAGACTGCACCGTTACTGAACGAAAGGGCGCGTGCTTGACAAACGTCAAACTGACAGAAGCGGCTTGTAAACAGGCGGTGAAGAGAAACACTGATATAGTAGTGAAAATGGAACATATTTCCAATAAAGTACTTTGTAGAGACGCTCAATTATCAGAGCTATTAAATTTACTCGGTGGTTATGATGAGCCGTTGCCGTACAGTCTATTTTTAAGTGGAAACACAGCAACGGGAAAAACGCTTTGCATCGAATCGGTTTTACGTTATTTAGACTATAAACATGTTTTTATTAACTGTGTTGAGTGTTATTCTGTGAAATTAATCTTCGAAATGATCTTGGAAGGCCTCACAAGAGACTTGTCTGAAGAAATAATTAACAGTAAATGTGATAAACTCGATGATTTCGTTCAGAACTTTAATGTGCTAAGAACCGTTTACAAGCACTGCGATCCGATAGTGTTGGTATTTGATAAAGTGGAACGTCTACAGAAGCTTGACCCTACATTATTGCGCGCGTTTTTGAGACTTCGAGAGTTCAGTTGTTTAAATATTTGCACAATCTTCGTCACCGACTTAATTTACGATAACTTCAATTTTAGAAGTGGTCTCAGAGAGCCTATTAAAATATATTTTCCAAATTACACTAAAGATGAACTGTTTAGAATTATATTTTTGCATCAAAATGCATTTGTTCAACATATATTAAATAATCAAACAGTAAGTGCAGAGTTGCACACACAACTGTCAAAGCCAGAGTTATTTGGTAACTTTTTGAATGCATTTTTGAGTGTTTTCTACAGACCATGTCGTGATTTGAATGAGCTACGTCACATGGCACTTGTTAATTTCTCCAAATATTGTGAACCAATTATTAACGGAGAGATAAAATCAACAGACTTGCAGAGGCTTTGGCGTGTCATTGCACCGATACTTAAAACAAGCTTGGAGCTTCTGTACTTAAGAATAAACACAACACCAGCAATAAACCAGTCACCAGATAAAGAGAACAACATACTCGGGAAGAAAATAGAAGCCAATTTAGAAAACACACTGAAAGAAGAATTGATTTCAACAAAGACATTTGCACAAAGTTTTGAGTTGCCTTACTACACGAAATACTTGCTTATAGCAGCTTATCTAGCTAGTTACAACCCTCCAAAGGAAGATAAGAGGTTGTTTATGAAAAATCACGGAAAACAACGGAAAAGATTGCAGCAAGTGAAAGCTAAAGCTAAGATTAATGAAAAATTAAACACGCAGCTCGGACCAAAAATTTTCCCTTTAGATCGCCTTCTGGCAATCTTTTACGCGATCTTAGAAGAAAAAATAAGTTTAACAAGCAATTTATTATCACAGATAGCAACGCTGGTAGATTTAAAATTAATTTCTGGTAGTAAAGAAATTGATTTGGATTCTGCTAAATATAAATGCATGGTCGGTTACGATTTTATATCGGCGGTTGCACAAACTGTTGGCTTTAATATAAGAAAATATTTGTATGATTTTTTGTAAACTTTCAACATAAGATCTGATCTTAAAATTATAATTTATTTTTTGAATTATTGTTTTTTTTAAAATTAATTCCCATAATAAAAGATGACATCAGACATCATTAATAAAATTAATTTTTAATATGTATATCATTTAATTAAACAGTATTTTTGGGGATTTAAAAGCGGTTAAAGGTTTCCCTCTTCTTTGTTTCTTTCTATTACTAATCTGTGTGTTGTGTGCCCTAACATACGAACTTACTTGAGATGTAACTGTCTAAATGACATAAGGATTGCTACAAAATACATGGCAAAACATAATTTATGACATTTTATTGCATTTCTATAAAAGTTAATTTCTTTAGGCAATTATAAAGTATGTATGTAACGTTTAAACTTTTTTTTCTACAACGTGACATATACTTATTGGCTAACTCAACGCGATTCTTGCAGATATATTTATTAATAAGAAAACAAAGGATATCTACACATCACGATTATTAAATGGATACAGTTTTTGGTAGGTACATAAGCGATAGAAAGAGTAACAATCGCGGTGTCGTGAACGGCGAAGGAGATATCTGCATCCCATTCACACATGCCTCAACTTCGACATGATAAGAATATAGTTATCCCTTTCTAGTAATTGTTTCTTTCAATTCAAGCTGTATCCATTTGAAGATTGTCGTTTGTACTATAAAACAGGAGTGTAGTTTAACGTTCTTTATCGCATGTGCGTATTGGTTGGTATTTGGTAACAACATTATTTTTATAGATGATTTAATAGAGAGATAACATACCGAGATAATATCCTTGATGAGTGATTTGTCTGTGGACATTTTAGCTCTATTGATAACAGATACATTCGGACCGACCCAAGTCACGAATAAAAATTTGCGACGTTTCGACATTTCGTCGCCCATCTGCAGCCTGATGAGGAAAAAAGTTCGAACCTTAGTAATCCTATAAATAAAATTAGGTTTTCCCTATGTTTGTGTTTTTGTCTTAATAACAGTATGACTTAGGTTTAGGTCTAAATGTTTAATCACTTTGAAGTGGAAAAGAATTTAACAAAAGTTACCTGAGGTACCCAAACGCGCGTTCATCGTCAGAAAATTGAGTTCGAAATTCAGCGAAATCACTGCCACGAGCTGAACAATTAATTCTTGCTCCTTCGAATTTAAATACAGCCCTAGAAATAAAAGAATAATTATATACGCAGATAGTGTGTACGGTTGATCTATTGATTCCGTATTATAAATACATTTATTTACAATTTAACTTCGACGCTCATAGCGCGCGGTCTAGATTGAAGGCGAATTCGTTCCGTTAAATCAAAAAGGAAAACGGTAATTGCTATATTTTTGGCAGTTCTATGTGCATGTATATTTTCCTAGATATCCGTCGTGAATTTATATAATGCATTGTAAACCGCATGTAGCAATATTCAAGGCTAGGGCTTAGCATCGTGTCAGAAAAAAAATCACTTACTATTTCATAGTATTGGTTATTAAATACAATTTATTAAGTGACAAATTTATGAATTTTCTTTTAAAGATTGTGTAAAATAGTGAAATTATGTGAAAAATTAATTTATTACAGTGTTTTATTTCTAAATAGTGATATAAAATTAGATAAAACATAAAGCAAAATACACAATACTATGAAATCGTAAGTGATTTTTTTTTTGTCGTTTTGTTCATTATTGGGAATTTTAAAAGTTTTAGCAATAAATTTTCAAGTTTTAGAAGTGGTAATGATGTTTATTTGGTATAAAATCACTCGTATTAGAAATGAATGCGGTTCAAAATTCATGTGACACGATATTAAGCCCATATTCAATAAAACTCTCATTAGCAGTTTTATGTTCCGTATTCAGAACATTATTAAGGAGGAAAAATTAAATTACCAATCCGTCGGTGTGGCATCGGACCTTACATCCTCGTATGCCGCTCTTATGGTGTCCCGATCCAAACCGGTTGTCATGGCAACCTAAAAAGAAAAAACATGTTACAAAGTCCCGTATGTTACTCGACTTTTGTCAGCATAATTAAACCAATATAGTGTTTAATACAACTGGAATAAGGGCTACAATTACATGTAGAATTGTCTACGCATTTTTTAAATTTTTGCGCACTTCAAAGTGTCAAGTGATAAAACCTAATAACCTGTGCAATAAAAGTTATTCCTCTGGGTTTAATGTCACGAAGCATTCGAATCCTTAGTATATATATATGGTTGGCATGAGCAACGAACGTCGTAGTTTTCGTCACGTAGTCAATAGAAAAATTTTCTTCTACAAAAATTTGTGGATTTTATTTTGCCTCAAAAAACAAATTCTACGGGTTGTCACTGAGGGGGAGGGGGATGGGAGGGGTAAAAAGTAAAAGCAAAATATGGGTCCCGTAGTGTGGGTACTTTCCCTAATATTTAATATTATTATATTATACTATTGTATTAAGTATATTTGTATTTTGACAAGTCAAGTGTTCTAATAGGAACCTATGAATGATGTAAGGGAATAAGAATAGAATGTAATTAAGCCTAGTGGTCTTTACAATTAATTATGTAAATTAATGAAATTTTATTAGCTAATAAGAACGAAGTGTAATAGAGTTTAGAAGATGCATTATTTGTTAACTGTATTCGAAGGTATATTGAATTCGAAATATAAAATAGTCGTTAGCGAGACACAAAACCTAAGAAGCGTTATTCTTGCATGGCTTGTTAAAGGTTTTCAGATAGCTTTAAGTAGGTATCTGAGAAAAACTTGTACCTACAGTTGACAAATTTCGCAACAAAAATCAAGTTACTCAATTTGGCTGTTTTGGTGAAAGCTTGCTCAAAGAAAATAGTCTTCATGTGCACTTTTATATGAACAAATTATATTTTATTATTACGTAAAAACTAATTAAAATATATAATTAGTTTGAAGTAAATGCTACAGTTTTTATAGAACGTATTTAATTTTATTATAATCAAGTATTTATTACGCGTTAATATTAGAAATTGTATGAGAAACTTTTGTTTTAAAATAACGATAATACGAAATACCAAAGTTTATTGGCTAAAAAAGATCAAGCGCATTCTCACGACTGAATAGACAATCATTATTACACCTCCTGTCGCCAAATAACATCACATACTGATGTTACCTTGCGAAACATTCTTGCCGTTGGGTTCAAACATTCATCTTAAAGTTCTAACGATATCTTCTTGATATCACGTCATTAGTACAATAACTTTACTTATGACGTCTTTCAGTTATGGCGAGACTTCTTGTCTCTAGTATGGCCTCCAACCGTCCCCTTTAGCCATGCCCGGACCACCAGTCACTCTATATTCTATTATTGTGATGTGAACCTTACCTTGGTTGCACATCCTCACAATCTTTACCAAGTGCAGCGCATCAGCGTTCTCTAATCACTACAACTTGCTTTCATTACACTGATCGCGTTGTCGTCACTTTGCAAACGTGACCAACAACGTTCTATGCCTGGACCACCAGTCATTCTCATTTCTATTATTGTGATATGAACCTTACCTTGGTTGCACATACTCACAATCTTTTCCAAGTGCAGCGCATCAGCGTTCTCTAATCACTACAACTTGCTTTCATTACACTAATTTTGTTATCACTTTGCCTAGCAAACGTCCTCTTTCTATTACTCTTTTATACCACGCCAAGCCTCCCGCTGGCATTCATTTTTCTTCCAGTGTTGCCAACATAAAAAATTCCACACGATAGCATCATCAATTCGAACTATCGATTACTAATCTCGTTGTCGTCACTTTGCCTAGCAAACGTGACCAACACCGTTCTCTTTCTATTACTCTTTTTTATACCACGCCAAGCCGCTGGCTTCCATTTTTTTTACAGTGTTGCCAACATAAAAAATTCCACACGATAGCATCATCAATTCGAACTATCGATTACTAATCTCGATTTTAGCGACAACACTATTCCGATTGTCAAAAAATAGCCAAGTTACTACTAAATCTTCAACTTTCATATGTAATTTAAAAAGATCATTGTTGTCACAATAATAATAAATTGCCTTATTATTATTATTGTATGAAGACAATGACATAGTGATCTAATAATTGGGAATGCGATATGACGGAAGATTAGGTAGCAGCTTGGGCAATTCACCCGCACCAGACTAGCGGCTTCCGTGCATTGTGGTCGAGATATAACCTGCGAACGGGGACGATTACACTTACGACACTTTATGTGCGTATTTTAACCATCTATCATGTTCAACTCTGGTTTGAGATGTAGACAGAATATTGATAATAGTCTACTCTTAACTTTAGTCTTATGCCTCTAATTAGAGCTCAATGGTGGCAACCGGCAGACAGGCAACAGATATGACTTCTTAAATTAATAGGCAAGTTTGAAGATCAGATTGGAAACGATATGTCAATAATAGGCTGACAAGACACCACGCCAAGCCCCGTTGCCTATATAATTTTTTTGGATCTCATGACCGCAGTACGTTAGACTATAGGTTAAGTTATAGGCAAAAACAAATAAAAGAAATAAATAATTTCGTTATATTTATTTACATATATTAATATCCTCTTTTTATTATCTGTTATTGTTTTACTTTTTTTGTCAGTTCGTACGCAAGTCAACATTGTTTCAAGCGTACACTTAGATCTTCGTATTAACTACACCAAGAGACACTATTCGAAAACAATTTTCAAAATAAAAAACCGAATAAAAATCTATTTAAAAAATATAACGCCTGAGATCTTAAAAATACAACTAATCTCAATAAATATGGCTCATCTCATATTTGTTTTATTTTAAAAATAGTTTTCGAATAGCGTTCCTATCATATAAAGCGTATTTTCTAGAACGTGCTATTAATGCTAGCTAGGATGTACAATTTATTCGAAGACAAACGAGAGATCTAAAATTAATACAAAAAATTAAAACTATGTTACAATTTTGGGTAAGTAATGATTAAAGGGCCACACTTTTAGACTAAACATAATTAAACTTTCAATATTAACAATCATACATTAAAATAATCACAAATTTACAATAATAATAATATAACTACACATAAATTTAACAAGTTTCTTTAAAGTAGCTCAGTATGTGACCACACTGCATCCGATAAGCTAGAGCGGAGACAATTAATAAAGAGAACTGCCTGATATTGCCAATCTGTGGCCTTAAAGCGCGAATTTTGGGTCACTTCACAGACAGACTGGATCAATAATTATCAACAATGAGTCCACTACTCTTTAAGATGTCATACTTTCTCTGAAAATTATATATAATTTTATATTAAATTTTAAATAAACGACTGCGTGTTAATTTTCATTCATAAGAGATAGATGTATAAGGAAAATGATGAGTGTGAGAGAGACAAAAGAGGTGTGACTATAGAAAAGACATGATTGATAAGTCGTGCATATTTAATAAGTATGATTATAATTAACCCTTGTAATATTACTTACATAGAAACAACACCAAAATTAAGAAGTTTCTATATGAAACAAAACTTAAATTCAAGATTTTAAGGAACTAATGGCTATATCCCCTTAACAAGTGACAGCCCATTGGCATGTGAAATGTGACAGTGAAGCTTTGGTGAGAACTAAACTCCCTAATAAAATAGCTTACAGTGAATTAAGTTAGGAGATTACGTGCAAAAACGGGAATAATTTTATTACTTAATTTAAATATATTTCGTAAAAAAATACTTCTGATTTATTACATAATTGCACTTTTATTATATTGTCACGGTGTTCGACTACATATATGTTAGGACGTATGGTTACTAAGCTATGAGCGGTTTCTTACTTTAGATTACATCCGAGAAGCCTAATGATATGAAAATAAACTCTATCAAGACTCCGTTCAATTGTGATTACGCTGACAATCGGCTGTCATTGATTGCTTAATTACATGAAAAATCACAATGACATAGTTTTCAAATTTCATCAAACAATTGAACTATGAAAGTTTCAATTGTCTTTTGCGTATTGTTAGGTTCCCCGGTCATATACTAAGATCGAATACATTCCTAATCTAAATTAACCGCTAGTTTTTCAAACACAATCTGCTTTATTGCCTCAAAAACTCGAATATAGAAGGATCGAGGTCTGGGGTAGAGAATTCTAATCAGTGTTGATCTAAGATCAGACATAAATCGTGAAATTGACATAACTCTACATTGACTATGCTTTGTGGAACACAAACGGTGCATACTAATTACTATTTTTTGCAAAAAAAACAACGAAATTTTACTCTTTTTTAAACTCGCAGCTTCGAAGGCATTGCAGCTGTAGTAGCAAACCGCACACTTTTTAAAAATTAATTAAATCATATTCGGTCATAACCTCAAACCGTAAATTAGTGAATTTGTAAATTAGCACAGCACCAATGAACTGGCGAAACACCCCCAACCCAATCACTATGCCGGCCCAGTATATAGTATCTGTCTCTTACATAACTTTAAGGTCGATGTTAATTTGTACTCCATTGCAAGGGTTAAGATCAACAAACAAACAAACAAACGCAATAACTATGAAGCACAATAATTCGCATTAAAGATTCGATAAACTATGCAAATTCTTAACCAACTACAAAGAACACAATTTCACAATCGACCCAAACAATAATAATTATTATAAAATTAATACAATAACAAAAAATATAAAATTGATTTTTGGTCTCTAATTTATAATATTTGCATTGTAATATTAAGAAACAATAGATTCCGTGATAACGTTATTGCTTTTTATATTAAAATATCTGTTTTATTCTTTTTAAACTACAATTTTAAAGAATATTGCACCTTCTAAAATAAAATTTGAAAAATGTCTTATTCCATAATTTGAATAACAAAATTCACTACAAATTTTAGAATGAACCCACTAAAATTTTGTAACCCATTTATTTCGACCAATTAAATATCTTCATTATTAATAAAAAATACAAACAAAATCAAGATTTAATAACAATAATTACACTAAGTTTTATTTGAAACACAAAATTTATTTTACATAATTATTCCGACGTCAATCAAAACTACTCATTCATTGTGTTAATAAAAAAAAGCCAAGATCCCCATAATAGAGTGCAATATCTTTTAATTGACATATGTTTTTATACCCATGGTTCAGGTTAAACGGCACGACGGCAGCCGAATGCAATGCCAATGGCGTTTGTGATGGCTGCTGGAGCCCCCGTCCGATAACTCCGCCGTGCTCAGAGTCCGAGAGCCGCCCTCTCCGCTTTCTGTCAAACATAAAAATTATTATAAACAAATTTGATTTTGTATTAATGTCAAAAGAAAAGCAAATTTTTAAGTTTTATAACATAATTTTCAGGTTATTGATGAGTTAATAAGAAGAAAAAAGCCTAAACTAAATGCTTAGGGTCAGAAATTCAATTCTTAGGTAATTTTAAATGCTTTATCTAAATGCTCAAGGTCGTCCAAGATTAGTTTTCCAATATGGCTAAAACAATTTAAATCAGAATTGATTTACCGGCCCTAAGGGTATTTAAGAATATATTTTCTAAATGCCAAACTAGAACATTGATCAGAGACTTTGCAAGCAATTTTTAATTTAATTGGCTGGGTTGAGTCATTGAATAAAAGAACCCAAACACATATACCAAGTCTCGAATCTAGGGGCAATTTAAAGAGTAGCCAAATTTGAAAAGCATTTTTCAATTTGATATGCAAAATGTTCAGGGGTCGTTGTCAAACTTTTGAACTAATTTTAAAAAATCGTAAATGCTAGGCTAGATATTTCAATGAATTTTGAATAAATGAAATCTTGCCTTGGCAGCGAGAGAACGTAACACTATTTTTTGGTCTGCACTAAGTTAGCGCATGTATCGTAAGCTAGACCAAAGTACATTAGTTCTCGGTCGATTCCCACATCCGAGTATGCAACTCGTTCACGCTCTATCATATTAATGTTAATGTGTTATATGGGAAAAGCATAAGCCGTGCTCACACTCAAGCAACGAACCTAATTCAATGAGCAGGTCCTAGCGCGGACCATTCCTTTCACAACTACATCCTTCTTCACTGACTGAGCTGTTAAAAATGTAACCTAATTTATGAATAAAGAATGCAACAGGCAAATGAAGTGTAGTGATGGGCAACAGATAAAAAAATAAAAATATCGATAACTTTAAACTTCACTTGTATTGATGAATTTTAAAAAAACAATTAGAGAATATGGTAAAGAAAATCGAAACACTACTCTTAAGATGTACAAGCTAAGCTATCGATAGTTTTATTTATGGAATGTTTCATTATTTTTTAAACTCTGTAACGACATACCAAACATAGACTTGAAAATACAGTATTAATCAAATTAATCACTTGAAACGAATCATCAATGTATTGTTAAAAAGTCCTTGTTAAGTGAAATCGAGGGTATAATTAATCAACTACTATGATTAAATAATTATCACATTTTTGTTATTTAATTTTGTACAACGTTTTTATAGTAGGCAGACAGATGATTACACTCTCTGATATTAACCAAGAGTGTGGTCCATGAACGACGACAATTGCTGCCACAAATAAAACAGTCACTTCCGTCATATCGACTTGACAGGATTCTTTTCAATCCCGCGTTTCAAATATAAGTTACACTTGAAAGTGGTAAACACTTTATTTTATTCTATAATTATATACTATAAGGTAAAAATAAAAATTAGATGTACACAAAAGTTATAAGTCACGTTAAAAAGATTAAAAACAAACACATGAATGATGTTTTGACGCGGCCTTTAAGAAGTAGCAAAACAATAAAACATGCCTGATAATAGTGTTTGTATGAGAATGTATATTCCATTTACGCTCTGATATTTACGTGCAAATGAATTTAAAAAAAAAACTTTAAAATAACACGATCATGAATTAATTGATTCCTCTGCTTACCCCAAATGGATAAAAATTATTTCACATATTCTATAGAGGGGGGCTCTAAACCAAAATCAAAACCTACCATTACGTAGATCCCGTTCAGTAAAATAGTCTTGTGTCGATGCGTAATGTCTCTCCAACAAGTATGGTAGCACAGTCGAAGAATGAAGCTCGTCGGAACGTCTCGATCGGGGCCCAATGAATTTTTCACCACTTTCTAACGGAGGAACTGCTTGCATCCAACTATAAGTTCAATACAGAATCATAACTATAATAATACGATTTCTTTATAAACCAAAGCAATAAGTAATAACTAATAAAATTGTTCATATAGTGACAACCCTATTTAGATATACTCAATATTTATTTAAATAATTTATTTAAACAAGTCTTGAAATGAACAATAGGCTTGATTGTTGATGTCTAGGTGTGTAGATAAGGCAGGGTTACTAGCCTTGACTTGTGACTAGAAATGTCTATGTTACTTCACTGTGAAAAAACTAACTTTTTGCAGTGTTTTGCTTTAAATAATGCCATGCTATTATAGCTATATGTTGAGTTGAAACAATGTTCATTAATTGATAAACAATGACTGTAACGCAGTTTGTGGCTAAACTAGTTGTTGATTCGTTTAGTTAACAACCGATTTGCAACTAAATTGCGCACTACATAAATGATCTAGTCGGCTGCGACAAAGGCACTCAATTAGGGAGCTTAATTGATTAATGCACGCACATGCACTAAAATAATTACGTTGACAGATTTTAAAAATAATTTATACATGGTGATCCTGTTGAACGTTTGGAGTTAAAGGTGGTAAAGTATTGTTAGTAGGGTCAGAAAAAGTTCCATCCTGTATAACAAAGGAAATACATTACCTATGCCTCCGAATCTCTTGTAATGTTGGCCTTAGAGCAGCATCGGGTTGTAACATGTGTATAAGCAAAGATCTGAGAGCCGCGCCAACATATGAAGGTGGTGGAGCCGGAGTACCACGCCCTATAGCTTCAAGTAACCGATACACGTTGTCGCCTTCAAAAGGATAACGACCAGTCGCCATGTTATATCTAAAAGTAAAAAAAACTATATAAGTTAATATTTACTTATATGCAAGCAATCATCACACAAACTTACAATTTAATAATAAACAAAATTCTTAATATACAACAACCGGTTAACATCTGCAGAATTCCATATGTTTTATATATAAATAAATATGGTATAAATTATTTCATACACTCACAAAACATGTTCCTACGTTTTCCTTATAAACAGACTTAAAATAGACACTATTCTATTTTTGAATTCGTTAATTAATAAGTGAATAAATAAGATAATTAATAAGTGTTTAGATAAAATAAGTCATTTACATCGACCCATATTTTCCAAGCGTTAATGAACCTGAGTCTCACCTATAAAGATGATTATCCCCAGCACTCTATTCAAACCAAATTCTAATCACGGTGCCTATGGATACACTCTGAACAAACTTTACTAAAAGCTATTAATTACAAAAAAAAACAAGAAACATTATAAAACTGGTAAAACATATTTATTATTTTTAATCATAACTTCCTGTTAAAATTATAAGTCAGTGAAATTAATCGCTTATAAACGTGTCCATGTTTAATAACATATTTTGGTTTCGATTTATTTATAGAAAAATATTTTTAAATATAAATTTAGAAGAAACAACAACAATCAATTATGTTAGGTTTGAATTACAATTAAATTGATTAAAATGTCATATAAATAAAATTAATGAAATCCTAATATGTATTGTTATTTATTATATTTATATCAAATCGCCAATAAGTGTCCTCGCCTGTTCTGCTTGTCTTGCCACCATTATACTGACTCTAGAACTATAATATTAAAATGAACATATTTTTACAGCACAATGGATGAAACGCGTCTGTATCTATTTTTGTATTTGATATGTAAATGCTAATGAACACAACAACGACATAATGTCAATGTCAATCTAAGTTTATCTCCGTCCTTTGTTTTCGATTTATTTATTAGTCTTTCTTTACTAGTAGTCTGTTTACCCCGTTTCATTGTGATTGAAATATCAAATATGTATTTATTATTATTATTATTTAAGAAGCTAGAATATTGTTGTCTTTAGTACTATAAGGTTAGGCAGAGAAAAGTAGACAACAACTCTTCACAATATATGTTATAACTCTTTTGTTGTTATAACTCTTCACAATATAATGTATTTCGTTTATGGGCCGAAACCTATTCCTCTTTATTTCATTTAGTTATATATAACAGAGAAGACATCCAAGACAGATGAAATTTTTTACTTAAACTTTGGTCTAGAATATTGTATATAATTTTCATTTTATTTGGATTTTTTTCTCTACTTCTTTTAAAACTAGCCATGACTATTGTGTGTCCATAAAAATCTTATTTACGTATTACTTACTCTATGATCAAAATAATGTATTCTTAATATATTTAATCCAATGCCTTTTTCAAGGAAAATTATTCTAAATAAGCAATATAATTTCATTTAAATTTATTCAATATAATATTGTCATAAAAACGCTAGCAACAAAATATTGACCATATATGTATGACAACATAATTATAAATGGAACAAAAATCGTAAACAAACAGAGATAACTATAATCTTAAACAATATGACCTTGACATAATTATTTACTTGCAAAGAGAAAACAAACAAGTACAAATTAACAGACCAATTAAAGGAACTTTTTTTAATCATAAACGTTTTAATAATAAATAATCCTCAATAATGATTATACTTTGTTAAATTTATTGTATAAGGAAAATTTTGTTATTGGTGGCTAAATGTGCGCCTATAAAATATAGTTTTAATCAAATTAGAATCCATAAGTATCAATATGTACATTTATATTTAACAGCAGCAACATATATTTTATTAAGTTTCTGTCATATATAAAAATGTATGAATTTATTTAGAAGAATACCTAATTATAAAATACAAATATATCAATATTCGACTAACAACTAGTTATTGCAATTCATTGGATTAATAAATGTTTATGTAGAAAAAATGTAGATATACCGGCTATACTTACAGAGTAACACCACTGCTCCAAATATCGACTTTGAACCCAGAAAAATGTACAGCACCATTCGCTAACTCCGGAGGTTGAAATGCTGGAGACCCCTGACCAGCAGTACAAGTGTCTTCAGGCGAAAACATATCTAAGGCCTAAAAATCATACAATTAAAATTGGATTTCATGTTCAGAAATGTCTACTCTGCCCATCCTATGTAAAAATCATTTAAATTATTGTTTAACTCATAGATTCGTTTATTTATATTAATATGTGATACTATCAGGAAGTCATAAGTAACAGAGAGCGGAAAGTTTCCAAATGATAACATTTTTAAAAAATTCATTTCCATGAAGAAAAAAAAAATTATTGCAATGATTATGATTGTTTTAATTAGTTTAGAAATATACTTAGTGGAGAAATGTATAGAAAAACTATCTCAACTTACGCTCATGTCCTAATTAGGATGAGCAGAGCCAACTACTTGGTAAATAAAATCTGATTTCTTCAATAACTCTATTTTCTTCGATTATATTGAGACAATAAATTTAAGTAGGTTTCAAATTTAAACATTTTGAGTACTTAACATAAAATAGCAAACTAGTGGACCTTGACTTCTATTATATTAAAACCAAATGATTCTACAATTTAATTAACCGATATAAATGTAAATATTTGTATAAACCCTCACCTCTGCGACTCCAAAATCAGTAATTTTAAGTGTCTGATCAAGGGTCAATAATAAGTTTCCAGGCTTAATGTCCTTGTGAACCACACCCTGCCCATGTAAGTACTCCAGCCCATCAACTAGTTGAGAAAAATAATCGTGTGCTTGTCTCAATGGAAACTTTTTGCCAGGACTCGATTCCAACATATCCTGAATTAAAAAAAATATATGAGAAAATATTAATGAAAGAATTTAAAATTAAAAGTGTTGTCCATACTAAATAAAACCTGTATCATAAACAACTTGATGATTGTTATTCATGAATACAGATTCATTATAACAAATAGTATATCATTATGAAAAGTAAAAAAAAGTTTTCTTTTTTACAATTAAGCATATTTTAGTCACATTAGTGCAAAATAGCAAATAGATGACTTGGACAAAAAAATACAAATTAACTAAGAATCAAGAAAAAACAAAACGTTTACCTGCAAAACTCCAACACAGAATTCCATAACTAAATACATTTTTTGTTTCTCATCATTATACAATACATCGACTAGTTCTATCACATTTTTATGTCTAAGTATACGCAATAATTGGATCTCTCTCTGTACATTTTGTTCACCATTGGGTATTCTCCGTAATTTTCGTTTCTTTAATATTTTCACTGCTCTTCTGCACAAAGTTTCAGAGTCCAACATCTCTTTTACCTTCCCATATGAACCTTCTCCTAATATATCGCCCATAACATATTTCCCTACCATTTTGCATTTTTTTTTCTTGCATCTGTATATTATATCAGCACTATCGACTCTATGAAAAAATAGGTTGCTTTGGTCTAAGTTAAGATCTAAGTCATCAATCTCTTCATCGTTCAACCACGTTACGGGATGCAAATCTGGACTGCCATCCATCAGGAAATTTTCCTCACTTTCTTGCGGTGCGAAGACGTTCGAAACTTCAAGCTCCTCATTGTCGCCGTCTGGAAGACTCTCATTACTGCTGACTTTTCTACACATTCTCGGATCCATTATCTTTCGAAGCGACACATTTGGAAAAGCGTATCAATTCACATTCCGCCAACGTCGATTTCATGAGAATGTAAACAAAATTTTGATCGCTCATTAAGTAACGCAGAGCACAAAAATATTAAAAAATATTGCTATTAATTGTGAATATTTGCTTTAGAGAATATAATATACGTAGTAAAACGAAGATGTAAAACACTAAAATCTAAAATCAACCACAAAATACCATAAAGTATGAATGAAAATGACAGCTACAAAGTATGTATGTAAATAAAGAAACCTCGCATGTCAAAAAATAAAACTATACGATTGATTCCAACAGCTACATAACCTCTGCCGTTTCACACTATCACGCCGGGGTTTCGTTTTAGTCGCCTTATAGTGCTACTCTACTGTCTATGACTATGTTATCTTTTTTCGATTAGGCACGTGCAATAACAAACAGCTGACTGATAATCAATATTATGATATTATGTACTTATAGTGCACGGTATTAATTTGTTTCTTTGGTATTTTTTATTTATGTTTACCTTTTTTAACGTTAAAAATTTACATAAAATGACCCATTTAAAGTTAATTATATCAATAGTACAATAAAAGATGTCGATTAAAGATGTTTAATTTAAAGTTTTATTGTTTGTATGCTTTATTCATTTCTTTCTTCAATATGTAAAGGCGTGTTAGACAAGCATCCCTCCATGCTCGTCTTTTCTGCAATTCGTCTAACGGGACTAGTTTGTTGAGCTGGTTACAAATGGAGTCTGCACTCTTGCTTTGTGTCATCCGTGGTGTTTCACCCATAGTATTACTAACCTTATAGATAGTATCACCATATCTGTGGAAAATAAATCACCTTCATTTAAGTATTCTATGTCGTTATATTATACCACTTAAGAAAGATAGAGATAGATAATACATCTCCATGCAATGAATATAACATAATATATAGAAATAAATATGTTGTTAGCTTCATAAACGCCTGATTTTAATTATTGACAAGGAAATGTTTATAATAACAAAAGTAATACTCACCTCTCAATATAACTTTTCATACCCTCCGCATTCAAATGCGCAGTTTCCAACGAACCCAGGAACGCATAACGCATACCCAGACCTTCTGACATTACTTTATCAATATCTTCAACCCCGACAACGCCATCGTCGACGAGACGCCAAACTTCATTTAAAATTGCGTATCTGAAATTTAAATAATTCTCAGCTTGTGTCATCTTTTGTTATTTACGTATGAAAATGAAATGAAATTATAAGGTAATGGTATGTGCTCGCGCCAAATTTGATTTAATGCATTTATGAATTTCCTCTCCGCTCTTCATCTCCGCTTCTCGCGACCCGCTAATAACCGCAATTTAAAAAATTCAACGTGGGATCCAGGACGCCAGTGACTAATTAGGCGCGCAAGCGGTGAGTATTTATTTTTCCTTTATCCGCAACTTAAGTGCATTTTATGTTAATTTTACCTAATTTCATTATTTAAAAATACAGTCTACTTGCTCTCCGATAGTATGTATATGTTATTAGTATATATACTATTATAAGTATGTGTTATAGTTAATTTGATACAAAGCTACTAGAAAAAAACTAACTGAATACGATTGAGGACAAAACCATCGATTTCTCTTGTGAGAGAAACTGGCTCTTGTCCAATTTCGGCCATTATTTCTCTGGTCTTCTTAGTTACGTCAGCTCTGGTCCAAGGCGCTGGCACAATCTCTACTAACGGAACATAGTATGGTGGGTTTACTGGATGAGATACTATTACCTGTGAAATATTTTTTTTATTAAACTTTTTTCTTAACGGAATAATTCAAATTTGTTATACCAAACAAAACAATATCTACATATTACGACTTAGATAAGCAAAAGAATACCTGTGCCTTATGTTTCATGCCATCAGAAATAAGAGACGGTAATGTAGTGCTGGTAGAACTGGATAAAATGGTTTTGTCATCAACGACCTTGTCAATATCTTGATATACCTTTCGTTTTAACTCTAAATTCTCAGGTACACATTCCTGTATCAATATGGCGTCCTTGACAACCGAGGCCAAGTCGGTCGTGCCTGTAATTTGAATAAGAAAAATGGTACAAAAACGTATTAAGTAAATTAACAAAAAGTTGATATTTTTGCTTGGGTTAAATATTGTCGTGCGATTAAAATATTGTTATTTATTTGTGTTCTATTAGTAACTCTTGTTTTTATTAATTTAAAACATTAATTGTTATTTAAACTTTTGCCTGCCTGTACATCATGATCCCTACATCTAGTCGTTTTTAAAAATAACTTATCTCCCGCGTTAAATTATTCTATTTAAAGAACAATATAACTCTTTAGAACTTTATTTACTCTTAAATACCCCACAGATTTCTAATTGTAACGAAGTGGACTGTAGGCATGTGCCACTGGTCAATCAAATAATATTGATACAATGATTGAACTGATTTATTATTTCTTACATATCATCAAATCAAATGACATATGCGTTCTAAATTCAAATAGATCTGACATTATTATTTTAATTTTTTGCAATATGTGCAATCTCGCAGACTAATTAATAAAGGCACATCAAGCCGATTAAAGCTAAAATTGTCAAACAATACATTATTGTTAATCAACCTATATATCTATTAGCGTACTAGATTAATATAATTATCTTAAGTATTAATACTTAATTAACTGCACGCACTTATTAAGCACTGTCATTTTAAGAAATGTACGTAACATGATTATAATGTAAAGTTTGATTTATGAATAACTGCTGCAGATGTTTTATAAAGAAAAATTGGAGCTGATAAAAATCAGAACAGATTACGTTGCGGTTCTGAAGTAGCATATTTATTTTATTTATAGAGTAATTATTTTTCTCTAAAAGCCGTACTTTATATAGCTTATATTTATGATATTTACAATTTAACATTTATGATATTCTGACTAAATTGTTTGTGTATTTATGTTTATCACTATATTTCTGAAGTAGAACATTCAATTCCTACACGAGTTCTTTTATTTTCTAATCTATATATGAAGGTCATCTGACAAGGATGTGATAAGGCAAACTAAACATTATCCAGACCCACCTGGATCAATACGTAACTTGCTATAAAGTGTACTTATGTCCTTATGTCTTCCTGCTGCTGCATAGTAACTTTGCAGTAACATTTAATACTTTTTATTATATGAAGTTTGCAAAGTAAAAACAATTGCTTCGTTGTTATTTTTATCGAGTTATTGTCGATTTAGTCTCAGATATCAATCTAGTTTTAAAGGTGATAAAATTGGTTCATAATCTCTCATATCACCGACCACAATAGCTTAGTGTAAAAATAAATATATATATATGACCTAATATATATGATAATAAATAACCTTTGATACACTTGAATTGTTCAGCGGCATTCAATTTTCCACGCAATAAACCGTCCTTTTCGAGAGTTTGCAGTTGTACCTTTATATCTTCAAGAGCGTCGGAAACTTGCTTCGGTATTATATCAAATACTGTTACTTGATAACCGACTGACGCGAAAAGCATTGCCCATGATCTTCCGATTAGACCACTGGAAAAAATATTAGAATTAAAATACTAAAATGTATTTGTAATATTGAATACTGCTTACCCTAGATTGCATAGGTCGAAAATATTTATTTATGCAGTATGCTTAAGACCACATGTTTACAAAGGCGTCTCATCATAAACGCATTAATATAGTTGAAAATTAATAACATTCAAATTATGACGCATAATTCACATTCTGCATTGACACGGATTTAGTATTTGCATTCAAATGTATGTCTATGAAGTGACACACCGGCGGAATATTATTAATATAAATATATATAAATAATTTATAAATACTACGGACTATTATTATTTTCACTTCTCAAACTTGCAAACTTAAAGGAGTAAACAAATGGAAAAAAAGAAGTTATAAATGTAAAGAAGAGAGTAATTATCACAAACGTTCACGTTTTACTGATTACCATTAAAACTAAACAAATATAACTACATAGTTAGATAACGCATTGTCATCTTTTTTATTTACAACAAAACATTTATAAATTTGTGTAGTTTGTTTTTTTCACAAACGTACTTTCGTAAGTTTCTTTTAAAATTAAATAATTTATTAAACTGTGTACTATTTGTCGTACCTTCCAACAATTCCAACTTTTTCTGTCTTAAATATTGACGCCATGACCTCAAAGTACACCGTACAGCGCGCCGGCTTCCAGTAGAATGAGCTGGCAAATGTAAAAACTTGTTATCTTTATCACAACAATGACATAACTATAGCGCCTTTCAAACAGCTTGTTATGGTGGTATCTATAGTTTGAATTTAAATTAATAATATTTATTAATTTTTAATGAGTAATGTCATGCATTTGGCGTGTATAATAATAATAATAAGTATAATAATATTAAACTCAGTGGAAGCTGTTGGTTTGTAGTCTCACTTCACAATCCCATCGACTGTTAATTTTAAAAACGCGTTACGTCATTTGTTAATTTTTGTAAAGATATGGAAATTTAAATGAATTCCTTTACGGTTTTTATTAATTTAAATAATTCAACTCAAAATGAAGTAGGTATAAACTATGAATTTGAGCATTTATTTAATAATACTATAATTATAAATATAACTACTTAAATAAAGATGTGAGACAAACATTTTTCCTTGTTTGTTAAATGATAAACATTTTACTAATATAATATATCCAAGCATTTTATTTGATATCTAGTACAATATGGTTTTAAAATCATTCATTTCCATTTAGTGTTCAAAGCACAAATCTAGCTCAGTTCAATTTAGTTGTGTAATATTGACCTAGATACGGCTGTTTACGAGCTCTTATGCAATATACCATTGTTTTGGTTTGTAATAAGACATATTGGTTTTTGTGACTTGAAATGTACGAGTATGTATAATAGCATTTTAAAACTTTAATTGCAAAATTCAAACATGGTCATATGTTTAATTATTATGTTATAAAATCGTATGAATTAACTCTTGGACAGGAATATAGGTTACTGATTGAAGTGATAAATAAAACTACAAATAACTTTGTTATATTTTAGGTATATTAAATTTTGTACTCACAATATTTTTAATTGCCAAGTGTCAGATATAAACAGAAACTTTGAGAATAATTGCGTATTATTTTATGAAGTACAAAAAAGATCTTAATTAAACCTGAGATAAACTTAAACGTTAGACACTTATACTTGGAAAAAATATTACGATTTCTACAGAAATAAATGCATATTTATATATTTACATAAAGTTGTAATAAAAACGATGATCGCGATCTCAATGTTATACTAAGCAGACAATTTTAGGAAACTACAACTATTTAATTAAATAACTAGATCTATGTTTCATTTTCGAATTAAAAAGATAAAATAAACAAAAAAATTGTACTTTATCAAATATCTACGTATATTTTTTTCAGAACAAATTGTACATGTAGTGCTTATCACAATATTTCTTAAGCACAGGCTGTTCCAGCGATAGCTTCAGAAGCTTTAATACTGAATATTCTGTAGTTGATTTCATCGGGATTAAGAGATTTGAATAGGAACCGCGGCATTCTGTCGCTCAGCACCCATAACATACCATCTGTGTCAACCTGGAACAACAGTGACTTTTAAAAAAAAGGAACAACAGAAAGATTTAGAGACATGCGTAGGAATATTTTTATAGAAATACATATTTAAAAAAAGGTTATTTAAAACATTTGTAATTTAAACAAATATTGACAGACTGTGTGTCGTTGTTTTGATAATTGTAATGTACATTTCGGAAGCTTTGCAGCCCTCACGGTAAGAGTGATGATTTTAAATTATTACATTAAATTAGTTTTTTTTATAAATTTCTTAAATAATCCAATAATTTATTTGTGCATTAAGTAAATATTTTTATAAGTAATGTAAATACCTGCTTTAATAGGAAATGTCATTATGACTTATTATAACCAATTAATATCATCTGGCGCAACTTAATGTTCATTGCATGTTATTGAATAATCCAAGTAAGATGAAAGTGAAAACTCAATAACTCAAATACAATTTACATTAAAGTGAAATTGATAAATAAAACATTATCTTAAAATAAATATCTAATAGTAATAAAGATGTCATAAGGAATATCAATTCAGTTCTACTCGCTTTTTATTATTTTTATTTTATTTTAAAATGCATATACAACACTGACCTGAAATTCTCAATTCCTATTCAATGGATATCAGGACATGAACAACACTCTATCCCGAAATAAACATCTACTTAGGTATATTAATAATAAGTATCAATTAATATTTGTTTTAAATTGGGAATCGAAGCATACTGGGAACTAACCATTGCGCTAAAGACAGTTACTTAATAAAACTGACCAATATTCTAATACTTAATACCAAAATTATAATTATTATGTTACAGTGTAACAATAATTAAGCCTATTCTTAATGGACTTTGTTTTCTTATTATTAGTACTCCAGTTTTTTTTTAAGTAAAAATAAAAATATTACCTTAAGATCGTTGGGAAACTCGAAAAGGGCAGGGTCACTGAAGATGAGAGGGTTATTTTCAGGATTATAAGGCTTATTTGTGTTCCAACAAGCCACTCCATCACGGTTCACCTGAATATTAAAATAAACATAAAATAGGTTTAATTTTAATTTTTAAAATGTAGGTACTGTAATAAGTCTGTTGGCGGGTTCAGTATAAATTGGTGAAAATTTAAAGATTTGATTGATGTCTGATTAGTATGCAGTTGTTTTTTGAAGTATATTGTTGTATTATATTGTAAAATGTATATGTATAATCGTATTCGATTAAGATCTCAAATAATAATTAAGATTTAGAAAAAGTGTGCTTGCCTGTGTGTAGAACAATACGCTTGTCTCTGGATCAAAGTAACTCGCTGATGATTGAGTACGCTCTCCTCTGTCGCCCAATAACTAAAAATAAAAAAAAAACACTAAAACACAACCATTATTTATTTATTGTGATTGATGAATCTACTCAATAGAATGACGAATCTCTAGTACATGTAACTACTAACATATTAGTTACACCCATAGAAATTTTGTAAAGGAAAGAAAAAAAAACAATGAAAACAATTCATAATGTTTACGCTCCATTGACGCGTAACTGACGGATTCGTGAAGGCCTTTACTACATCGCGTCGCAGTGAAGACAACATTGGAAAAAATAATGATACGCATAATTATCTTAAATTAAGATTTACAACTACTTAAACCAATTAAATTACTAGAGAAGGTATCAGAAATAATGTTATTTCGTTTATGTTATTAGTCCAGTACAATAAGTATAAGTTTATACTTTATACTACTATATATACCTACAAATAGAATAGTTTTAAGCACTGAAGTATTATTTATTGATAGAATAAATAATAAGTGCTCTAATACTTTCTCTAGTATATATAACTCAATGGTTTTATTTTTAGCAGTCACCTTAGCAACAAAGATTTCGTATAAAATGTTTGTGAATAATTAATATTAATAGTACATACCCTGAAATCATGGAATGCCTCCTCCTTGTTGATGAGTGTGTAATTTCTTAAAAGCTCTGTTGAGACGCAGAATTCTTTGGTACTTGAAAGTGCGTGGAAGAATAGAGTACGGAATCTGCAAAAAATGTATATCGTATAAGGATAACGGACACGTTTAACCCGTTAAAAGGTCAATAGATATTTAGCCTTAAACGCCAGGTATTTTCCAAAAACTAAGCTATATATTTACACGCAGTTATACAAACTAATAAAATATTATTGCTTTTGTTGATAAATATTGAATAAGTATTTTGAAGCCTTTTCGACCTTTAACCGAAACTGACCTCGGTTTTTGGAAGGTAGTTGAATATCAACGTGTGGTTGTATTTATTTTGGGGTCAATGTAATCTTAAATAAATAGTAGATAATATAAATTAATAATTAAATATCAAAAGCCATTACCTTGTATGATTTTATAATAGTAGAAGTGAAAGCTAATTAATTATAAATATTTGAAATTTACTGTAAAATACTAATTATCTAATATATTTTTTTCTAATTAAAACAATTTTAATGCTAATAACATTTTAAAATAACCGTTTCATATCACGCTTCTTCTTCAAAGAATAATAACAATTTTTGATGCATTGAAACTTATTAATATTTAGGTATTCAATCGGACCTGAATTGTATTGATTTTATAAATAATAACTAAGGCAATTGTAAACAATAAAAATACCTAAAATATTTATAAATATAAAATTATACTTATAAATAACAAGGTTTACAGACATTATGTCCGTTAATTATTTAAATCTTGCTTCTAGTTATTTTAGCTTATTTACTTTGCACCTTAGCAAATATCATATTGAATACAAACAAGGCAAAAGTATATCTAAATGTAAGTAAATAAAATCATACTTAATATACTAAGATAATAAATTTGTATTTGCTGTAAAATAGCATACATTAGAAAGGCAATTCGATTAAAAACCGTTAACGATTTAAAAGCTATCACGTTCCTAACCTGTAACAGCAATAGAATCAACATAATGGTCTTATTTATCACGATTTAGCTCAAGGTCTATTTAAAAAGAACGTGATACGAATCACCATTCTACCTGGTTTCGGATGAATTAATCTTTTTAATTTTTCACTTATGCAATTGTTTTTAATATGTATTTGAAGTTACCCATTTTCTCTTGGTTCAGATAGTGCAAGCGCGAATACTCCGTCAGTCCAATGGAATTCGACTCCTCCAACGTTGTACTCCCCAGCTAAAGGCTCGAAATGGAAGTAATGATGAGCTACTCTCCAGGATTCGTCCTTTTTGAGACTGTATACCACAACGCTATAAGCTCCCAAATCGGGAATATATGCGTAGGCATCGTCACACGTGTCTTTATTTACATCCACGATCTGTAATTGCGTTTAGTTTTAATATAACTTATCCATTTCTTTGTATTTAATTAATTATGCAAATAATTTGCTAATATCATAACCGGTTTAATCCCTTAATGATGTTAATTAATCTAAAGGAAATGATTATTAATTTGACGTTTGGAGTGGTGTAAGAAGTAATAACTGATAAAGTTTACGTAGATCTACATGTGAATACCAAACTTAAACATTTATAGCACCAGTTGTGTCACCAACACGCAATTCGTACTAATTTGTGTGACACTTACAACATTAGCAAAAAACGAGTCTTCCTTCATGTCGGCAATTTTGAAGAAGTAACGATGGAGCAAACGGTCTGTATTAAGGTCAAAGATCACCAAGGATGGCCCCGCTATTTGGTTTGGCGAACCTGTAAATTTACAACCTCTGTAACATGCTAATAATGTGTTGACAACAATGGGCCTCATAAAGCCGACTAGTTATTACAGCACAAAACAGACTTGCGTAACCATATGACAGGAGTAATAAATTTACAAGGATGTTTAAAATACGGAAACAAATATAATGAGATTTGAAAAATAGAACACAATTTAATCAAATTATTGTAGTTTTATTTATTTAAAATTGTAATAAATTACTTGTTTTCTAACAATTCAAATATAGTCAATATTATAACTTAACATTATATGCAAATCATAAACTTTTCATAGTCACGATTATGTCCCGGAATTATGTTAACATGGTACACGCGAGACATTGCTATAAATCGAGAGAACCGTGGCTTTCCCCTTAATACTATCAGAACCTATTGTTAGACTAAGGAGCAAGAATCCCAACTCACGCCCATGATTTATTAGAATTGACTTTAGAAATAATACTTATGATAAATTTGAACTCACCTAATATATCAACGAGTCCCGTATCCATAACCCAAAGCCTATCACATGGGTCAACATAAACTCTGAACACAGAAATAATTGAATTGTTCGACGGTAATTCCTTTGTGTCGTCTGCGAGCAAATTATCTTCCCAAGATGGATATGGCTTTAGGGCTTGATCCTTAGGCCCGTCGACATTAATGTAGTTAAGAGAAGAAGCAATTCCGTTCTTCCATTTTGGTACTGTAATAAACAGTTTATCTTTCCACCTAGCTAAACCAAGAGGTAAATTATTTTCTTGAACAAATTTTCCTTCTTTTATGGCATTTTCACGATCTGCTTGAGAATTCCATGTATAATCCATTTGCTTCCATTCGAATTTTACTTGTGGAGTTGCGGCTTTGCATAAGGTGAAACCGGCAACAGCTATAATTAGGGTTACGGCTCGCATTTTGATGCTGAAACACAGCAATAAACGTAGATATAGGTAAGTAGAGCAAAAATAGTGCAATAATAAAGGAAATTGCTGAGAGAAATCTTGAGTAAACTTTATGTGACATTCACAAGGATCATGTTCGCACATTTAATAATTACCTGTCATTGTTTTAAGTACTTAATTATAAGGTATTGTTGAAAACAATCTATTCACAAAATCTTTCGTTTTTTTTAATTAAGAACAATAACCGTTGCAAAATTGAAATTTTACTATAAATATAATTTGTCTAATTTATTACTTTGTATATAAGTGAGAAATATTATTTTTATAGTTATAATAATAATAATAATAATAATAATAATAAATTCTTTATTGTACCAAAAAATCACAAAAGGTGAATTTAATGCCTTTAGACATTTTCTGCCAGTTAACCTTTAGTTCATTTATCAATCTATTTAAGTATTTTATTTAAGGCTCCATGTGTATACTAGATTCCTGTAGGGATGTGGCAGACGGTGTTAAATAAACAAGACATGGAGCCGTGGTGTATGAGGCAATGTTTAAATAATGGAAATATGTCTGTCATTCATTTAGTAGATTTTTCTTGTAATATATAGTACATATTGATTTTTTATTGTGTGGGATTGAACAGTGGTGATCAAGAAAAGGCAGAGTATCTCTGGTTTGGACAAGCATTATTTTCCGGACTCTAGTTTTACCTTGTAAAGTACCTACACTTAGGTTTTACTTCGTGATGTTGTAACTTGATAATGGTTTGATTGTGAGATGAACCGACGACGTCGCTCCATAATAAAAGCGTCTCAACTCACGTTTTTGTGTACCGGTTTGTGATCTTATTATTGAGAAACTAACTTGAATGTAATTACACTGACTTCCTCCTTATCAGATCATGTTTGTTATGTATTCGGATGAGAACTAGGCATTATGAATTAATTAGTAACAACACATAATCATGCAAATTACTTTATTGTTGCTTTGGATAAGTTTAAATTATTAATTACTTTGATTTCAGTCTGATATCGACTGTATCTTTATCCATTAAACGTAATCCGCTTTCTTATTGACAATTATTTTCGTATATAATTGTACGATATATAATAAATAAACAGAAAGACTGGCTACTTAGCATTAAATCTGCATTGTACATATGTACATAAAATTTTTGGATAAAAGAAAAAACAATTGAATCACAGGTTTTCCCCATGCTTACATAAAACCTATTGAAATTATATGCTCATTTATACTAACTGCTTTTATATCTACGCCAATAATGTGTTATTTTTGATATAATTGTCAAAAAAAACTCATTATCAATATTTAATTATTATTTAAATATATTTGCTAGGGAAGACGATTATCTGACATCTGGTGCGCAGTTATACTAGAGTCTATACTTTTAGACGCGATTAGCTTCTAGTAACAAACTCGGATTAATTCAACCATATGAAGGATTGTTTTTTTGCTAAATACAATTTAAAATACTTAAATTAAATGTAATTAAAGAATATTATTGCCTGAGGAAGTTCGGACACAAAAGTATTTATGAGATTACAGGAAATGCGAATTAAAAAAGGAAGGGAATGTCGACAACTTTACAAGCTTTTTTGCAAGTCTCAAGGTCACCCAGTATTGTCACTTATACACTATATCTATACGAGTAACAAGTCAATGAAGAGTTTCCGTTTACATATCAGCAGATTTAATCCAAAGATAAGTCGAAAATAAAAAGATCGATAATATGTGGTGTAAAAGAAACAATAAATTTAAATAAACATTAATATAAATAAATTTATATTTAAAAAACAATGTAAAGGAAGGAAATTATTTAAAATTATTTCCTTTAATATGGATTTCCGCAAAATAACGCCTGAAACAACCAATTATAAAGTAAAGGAAAGCATATGACGATTTTAAGCGACGCGTCTGGGCACAAAGCCTAGAGACCGATTCTTATACTATAATGCGATAAGTTACAACCTCATATCTCAAAAATCCTTGAGAAATTCTCTTAAGTTACAAGTATTATTGTAAAATCGATTTTATCGCTTTTAAATCGAGTACATAAAAACAACGATGTATGAGTCACTTGTGAACTATTTTTGTTTAAATTTTTAATAGAGTTTTTATTTATAGACAATTTAAAAAACCGAAGTTAGAGGTCGAGGTCTGAGGTTTAGGTTAATTTTTTTAAGCCCTTAGAATACGTGAAGGCAAATATTCGAATTCATATCTTTTTAAAAAATCACTATTACAATAAATATCAATCCCATTCAAGTCAATAAAAAGCTATTGTATTTTTAATCACAACTTAGTTAAACAAAAAACCTAATTAAATTAACCAATAATAAATTAAATAATGGATAGTAAATTCAAAGCTCGTTGTTCGTTCTGCGTCAACACAACTATTCAAGTAGTAATAACCCTTTAACACGTTAGCATTGACTATTAATTAATAATGATATCACTATACGGTGATAATAACCTATGTGAAACAATTCAGTTGCATTTTTTAAATGTTATCAGTGATAATCATATATGTTTGTAGTTTAAAATCATTTGTCATCAAAAATTTCAAATGTTTTATTAAATTAATATAAACTAGCCATAGATTAAAGAAGAAACTTTAATTTATAAAAAAAACAGTCAAATCTCGGAGAACATACTTAATTTTTTTTGCGTTTTGAGTTATTTACAATTCACATATACTTTACAAAGTAAAAAAAACAGTCAATATGAGTAAATATATGTAAGATAATAATGATCGGTCTATTTCTGACTATTATAAAGGATATATAAAAAACTTACCCGTTATTAAACAACTATTGAAACACGCTCGTTCTATGGAGTGAGGTCAAACGGCGACCGGAGCGCGAGGCCGCTTCAACAGACTAAACAGTGCAACTTCTTCCACACCTTTATATATTACAACATGACTGTCAACTACTTCAATTCAAACTAACTTTTTTACATGATTAAGCTTTTAGTCTTTATTTAGGCAATTAATTAATATACATCCTGTAGTTTCAGGTCCATCCTGTTTGGTAGTGTTTAATTGTCAGCGTGATTTTTAGTTTAATTAAGGCGTCTGTATAGAAACATTCCAAGTATTATAATTATAAATGACCGTAGTAGTAATGATCGGTAATATGTTAATAGGTGTACAATGGAGACGTTTTAATACATTTGATAAGAACTCAATTTTTATTTTATGGCGAATTTTATTTTTATATACCTACATAGGTATATGTATAGGTACCTATATATGTACTCACCATATTAATAGTATTATTATATTGAAGTATTTTGTAATACACACTTGTTATTATCAATAAAAGAGTGTTAGAAATATTTAAAATAACAATACTTAATGGGGGTTTGGTTAGAAGAAAATGCTATTTGTTTTTTGAAGTTATAGGTACAATTAAAGTTTTTATTAATAAAAATTATTTTTATTTCGGTGTTTTTTTCTTCAAATGAATATAACATTATACTACTTATTATTTATTTCAACTGCGTAGAATTTATAATAGTATCCCCAACTTTATGACTTAGTTACGGTAGCCAATTAACACGTTATTTACTGCCATGATGGATACTCCCGACCTTGTCAATCATCCGGTGTTCATTTGTCTGTTCTGTGAGAGTCACTATTAGATCAACGATACATTAATGATGTATTGATTAAATTTTAAATAATAGTTTGCGTCTTACATTTTAAATAAACGTATTTTAAGATAAATATATTTGTCATGACTCATGATGTTTAAGATTATTCGAGAACATGATTTAAACAATGTAAAGATATAGGTATTTCTTAATACTAATGAACAATATTTATGAAACGTTGTGTATAATATCCTTTATTATCATAATGTGAATCCCTATTGCTCTTGTAACATCAGCGAACTGACAACGTTTGTTCATTAAACAATGCAATGATGAACTAATGTGGCTATATTTTGCAATTAATTTCGCTGACCGCCAATTTAAAATGTTTACTGCAGGTTTATAGTGGACGAATATTTCTTTGTGTGTGTTTCAATTTTATTTATTAAGTAAGAAAGTGATTTAAAGACCAACATTAATAACGATTGATGAGCCCCATGTCACAAATTCAACATAAAGTGGAGAGAGCTTACAAGAAACCGAGAGTTGAGATGGAGGAAAGTCTAGTAATAGGACAAGTATGGGTGTCATTAGACCTGTTTTGACTTTAAAAAATCAATTGTTTCTCGAGGAAAATAACTATTGGAAACAATTTTAACGCATGCTTATACACATCATTAAAATGTGAATTTATTCTGAAATTTAGTTTAAAGTAACACACGAATTAACAATCCAAAGATAATTACGCAATTGATGAAAAGTCTTGCATTTAATTAGAGTAGGAGAGATGCAGTTGTAAAAATCTGTACGTTAGCATGTTTACTGGAGCGTTAGGAAAAGCACGCATCCATGCGAGACATTATGAATGACCGCAATCGTTGATTTAACTACGTTCGAGCTTATGTGACAATTAAACTTGAGCTGGCCTTGGCTGCGATGAAGGAAAATTATAAATTATCAATATTTGAAGTCGTGTGCTATAATATCATTAATATTAACGTGAATGACACAGCATATAGGTGGTAAATTCAATTTATTATTCTAACCTATAAAATACATTAAATTTACTTATGGTTTAAATTAAATAATACAAATTTATGAATAAAAGTGCACTAGTATTGTTCAAATTTAAACATATTCAAATTTAAAGAATTATTAAAAATAAAAGTAATCGTACAAGCAAACCAATTAAGCCTATTTTCACCAGCAATTGTTAGTTTAAACCTATAGTAATCACTTTATAGTTGCATAAAATTTAGTGATTGTTGGTGAAAACGGGCATCAGTATTTAATATTAATCTTTAATTTAAAAAGATTCGTTTTATAATTTTAAAAACATCCAAAACCTATCTTAAAATATGGCAATAGTTATTAAAACTTAAAAGTAATTGCCGAAAAAACAAAAAACAAACCAAGTTCTTAATTTAAACTATTTTATGTATATCAATATTTAACGATGAAAAACAATCAATTATGCATATTCAAAAGAAAACGACTAGGCATTAACAAATTAAATTTAAATTTTTAAGACAAAATATATAGAAACGGACTTTTAGTAATCAATTGAGAAATATTTTTTGTTGAATTTAAGATATCAATTTTAAGCTCTTAGCAATTGCCATTCCTTCGACAATAATCATAGTAATCAGTATTGTCCTGATCAATATTTTCCGGATCATAGTCACGATATCTTGTGTATTGGCGCGTTGGTGTTCTAGAGCGATATTGCTGCCCATGCGAATTGGATGGTCTGCGTGGAGGCCAGCGTCTACGACTGCGTTCTGGGTATGACGTCTGCGGTTTGCGGGATCGAGAACTAAGAACAGTATTCGGTTAATATCAAGACAAGTTTCTTCTGCAATTGAATTATCGGGTCTTAACTTTACGAAAGTGGAGGTTTTTCAAATAATACGATTATTAATTTATTTACCTTAATTTAAATAAATTTAAATACCTTTTCTGTTTCTTAGCGCGTATTATAATTCTCTTAGTTCCTCTTGAATCAGGCTTTCGTGGTCTGGAGTAGCTTTCTTCATCAAAGTCCATGTCTGGGTCTCCCATTGCATCTGTTTCATCATGTGTAGGTCTGGAGTGATGGAAGACTGGTCTGACATGAGGTATGGGCACTGGATATGGTTTTTCAATTGGCACAACCACCTGAAAGAAACGTGTCTTGATTTTTCTGATGATAGTCCAGAAATATTTACGTTTTACTTTTTTTAATGCATTTAGTTCATTGGTGTACAAGTCTTGTCAGAGCAATCTAAAAAAATTGATTAAGCCTATGTTGACATAGTAAAGGCAAAAAATAAAAAAAGAACAGTTTTATTGATCTATCTAAAATTTTTCATGCAAACCAGTAAACCGTTATAATGATCACATTAATAATACATTAAATAATTATAGAACAATGAAATTGTTTAAGAAATGTTGTACACTTTTATCAATGTAGCTATCATTAATTTCTGTAACACTTTTATTTGAGCATCACTTCATCAAAGCATATGAAACAGTTAAGTTTTACGTTAATCAGAATAGCATTATTACGGCTTTTTCAACGGGAACTGGCACGGGTTTCTCCACGGGATAAGGCACCTTCTTGTAGACGGGGTAAGGGACCGGCTTCTCCACGGGCACCGTCAACTCGCGGACCACAGGGACCGCCACGGGCTTGGGGATGGGCACTCGCACTGGATACGGTTGCGGGATCGGCACTATTACCGGATGCGGTACCTCTACCTGATGCATTAAAACACTTGGTCCTTATGAAACTTAATCTAATTTAACCATTACGCAAATATAATCTTAACATAAATACTTAGTTCTTAGTAGTTGTTTTTGATGTCTAAAATGTATTTTAAATTATATGGAAAGGAAATCGTCTTAGATCGACGTTTCACCACTGATATGACTTATTTTTTTCTTTATTTAATTTTTGTTAGTTCGCGAAAGATTTATATATGTAAAGAAAAAGAAAACAATATTGCAATATTCTATAGAAATTCCAAAAGGAAAAGAGTGGCGTTGAGTGTTTAACGTTACGCATGCTTGGTTTAATTACTGTATCTCAACATTTATAGCACGCAAGAAAATGATCAACAGCCGACTGCAACAGCATAACAATAAATTTAATAATAATTATATTTTATATTTAAAGGAACTCCAAATAAATACCGACGGTGACGCCTACACCTAAAATAAATGCTATATTATTCCGATAATCTCCATTTCTAAAACAATAGCATTCAGCTTTCTCCGTGATCGACAATCAAGCTAGTGTAGCATGACATCTGTTCAATAAATTGCCTATTAAACGCGCGTAATCATTGGTTGAGCATTCATGATGAAGTCCCTCTATGCACTTCCAGTGTAATCGGAATTGTACTGCTACAGATTCGCTTTCAACCGACACAAGGCAACGACTTGGCTTTACTTTTACCACCAAGGGCTTTGAACTACCTTTTTACTCTAATTTATGGTGGAACATAATTTATAATAATAATTCGCATTATGCCCTTTGTGATTAAAAGAAAGTTTAGAAACTGATCTGAATGAGTAATCTAAGCGTCCAGAGATAGAGTTTCGTGATTTCACCCCGCATGTCGCGCGTGCATAGACTTGGCGAGGATTCTTAGTGAAGATCGCCTAACCGCGTCTGCTCTGCAGAAATCAGTGCGAGACGGCCGACGTCCGAGTACATCCGCATGCCACGAAATATTTTTATTCAATCACTGATAACTATCAATTAAGAGATTCTCCTATCAAGAGATTAAACCAATTAGGTGCGGAATTGTGTCTAATTTTCATAATTAGGAAGTTTGTTGATTTATTAATGTCACTCAATCTCGACACGGGGTTTTCTATTGAGATGATTACGAACGACTTACTAGGTCACGCCTCAATTCACATCGCAACTACTATAATTTTCTATGTTGTGTTGTGTTAATGTTATGTATTGTTTAAATGTGAAATAACTATCTAGAACGGCCATGACCTAACAGTTGAGGGTGCGAACTCACGGTCGAGAATAAATTGTTATATGTACCTAATTCAAAGTCCGCACTCTAGGTTAATATCAGGCGGAACTTGATCATATGCCAGGCTCTTTAAAATAAATACAAAAATAAATGTTTTGATTTGATTGATTTGAATACACTTACCGGATATGGTTTCGGTATTGGTACATGAACAGCTTGAGGCTCAGATCCCATTCCTTCAGGATCATAGCTTTTCCAATTCTTGTATTTTCTCGATTTCAAATAAGATTGTCTCCATTTTTCTATTGTACCCTTGTAATCAAAATTAGAGGCGTACTTATGGATTTCATCGCCATCATTTGTCAGTTTAAATGAAGGCAGATAAGCTGGATGTGAAGTGTCGTGAGTTCTCAAACCCAATAAGTCTTCCTCCGACTTAAATCTATTTGATACTTGTTTGTTCCACTCGTCAATCGGTTTTGTGGCAAACTTAAAAGGCCCGGGCTTAAATTTCCAATCGGGAGATCCCTTTGTCTCTTGATATTTTGAATATTTGATAGTATGCTTTTTCTTTGGTATATGAACAACATCATCCTCTTCATTTTCTTTATAATTTGGTTTTCGGTGATTTTTAAAAGTTGATGGGGTGGAGTATGTTTTGTAATTAATTCCCCAATAGCTTGTTGTAGATGGCATGGTACTCAACACATGTAAGTTCTTTGGTTTTTGATATTCCTGAAAATAGTTCTTGGTTTGTGTTTCAACATTATTCCAGTCATAGTTGGAATGTTCAAATACTGATTGTTCTGGCATTTCGTCACGGTAGTTGTGATCTTTGAAATACGTGTATGAATTGTTTGGAAAATGATAGTTAGTGAAGTCGTTATTGCTCGCAGCTTCGTAATCATTGGAGGACGATGGTCTGTTCGCTTGAAAACTAGAAAAGTTACTTAAATTGTAATTTGTGTTGCTATCTTTAAAAGATAAGTTCCAACTCGCAGGTTCAGAATCTTTGTTATTTATGGAAGTGTATTTATTCTTTACTTTATCTTTGTAATCAAATTCACTGTTTCTGTAATTATGTTTGGGATTAGAATAATCCAATTGATTGTTCAGTGAGTCTTGATAACTGTATTGCATAGGTTTCTTGTTCGCTTTCTTTTCATTACTGTAATCAACCGTTTCTTTATATCTATAATTCATATTTTCTGTATTAGCATTATGCTGTCTAAGTGAATTTGGATTCACATCTTCAGACGTGTAAGGATTTTTAAAGCTTAACATTTGCGAAAATTTTGTCGCCCCTGGAGTATACTTATGTTCTAATTCTGTTGGATATTGCATTTTATATTTTGTGAAATCAACAACTTTCGGAAAAGAAATGCCAGAATTTGGTTTAGAATCAAAGTCATTATTATAAGTGGTAGATGGATAAGTCTGCGCGTAATTGTAAATATTTTGGTATTTATTGTTGTCTGATTCATAATTTGGGACGGATTGTTCTGCTTCTTGCGCTTGAGCACTCGGGCTTTGATAGGGTGACGAATTTTCGGCGTATGATGTTGGAGGCATGGATTCAAATATTTTGGTTGAGTTATATTGATCTAACATTTGATTTTTATTCTTTGAACTAAGTTTTGTTCCATACTCTGGCACTTGTTCCGTTGCTTCATCATTACTGTATTGAAAATTATTTGTTTCTGCAAAATTAGGTGGGTTTACTAAATTAAAAGAGCTTTGTTGAAATTGCATTGAACTATCCATTTGATTATAATTTTGTCCCTCTTCTGGCTGTTGCTCGAAATTACTGAAACCTTCCGGACCAACATTATCTAAGGCTGTAGGAAATGCTGGAGCATACAATCTTGTTGTTGTCTCTTGATTAAAACCGCTTAAAAAGCTGGCATAGTCTGGAGAACTTGGTACAAATCCATCATAATTCTCAACACCGGCATCACTATATCCAAATGATGAATAAGTCACAATATCTGGCTGATTAGTCGTAGCATCTTGATCTTCCTGCTGTCGCTTCATTTTAATTTTCTTAGAAAAAATTTCACTAGATAAAAGAAATAAAATAAAAAGAGTCACTGGAATATGTCTTAGGCAACACATGATGCTTTAAACTAGATTTCACTGCGAGTCATTTATGTGTAAGACAACGATATTATCAGGTTGTGTCCGCGAAACGACTGAGTGCAGATGGGAGCGAGTGAAGCGCTTTAGCAATGAAGGGGTGGTGCGACTGCTATAATACGTGCCTCCCAAGTGTCCAAGGAAAGCGAAAGTTCTTGATATTATTGATGTAACAATTTCACCTGCCAATTAACATCCACTACAGTTACTATCTAATGAACTAAAAAATATATGTTTCTGTTAATAATATCTTCTGTAAAATTTATGAACAAATAGGTATATATTTCTAATACTATTAATTGCAATATACATGAAAACGCCTAAAAATAATTGTTTTTAGTTTTGTGCAAAGCTGACTACAGTTGTAATTTTATTTATTTTTTGTAGGCGTTATGTAGTATGAGATTTTTTTAATAATACGAATAAGTCTCATTAAGAAATCATTAAATAAATAAATAAAACAAGTATACGCATGTGTAGTAACATTCTTTAATATATTTCTATGTATTGATACAATTACATCGTTATTGTTTTTAATTAATACATAAAATACTAAAATATACTTAAAATATGGAACTTAAATGGCCACAATATGACACAAGCCTCGGGACCCAAATTATGAAAACATATTTTGTACTAAGAAACACTTAAAAGTAAATAAACGAAAGATAAAGTGAAAGAATAACAAGTGGTTAAAAAGTTCGTTTTCTGTTATTTCGTTTCTATCTAAATTTAAAACAAAATAAAAAATAGTAACAATTTCCACTAATCTAAAGAGGCACTGGTAATGTTTTATTTTTGATAACAAAACTGATTTTAGATAAATGAATGATAGATTATGTGCTGTAGATAATAATATACATTTTAAATATATTACTTTTTAGGTTGGTCACCCTTTTTAAAGCTTATTATACATACGTGATATCAAGAGAAATACATATACCTACCTAATTATATATATGTATAATATAGTTATGTTCTATGACATAAATAATTTTTTTTTTCAAAGTTCAAAACCACCAGTTATAACTCTTCAAAGTTGTATTAAAAATACGAGGTTGTATGGTTACCCGTGTCGCGTCTTAGATAATTCAATACGAAAGATCACTCTCCTAAATCGCTGACTATGCCTTCAGAAAATCCCTTCCTATCGTATTCAACATGATGTTCAAGTAGAGCGAATAACTGGTTAACTTTTCTGATAGCATGAATAGGGTGTCCATACTTTCGTTGTTATTACGACATGTAAAAAACAAACATTCCGTAAATGTGACTTACAATATGTTACCAAGTCACTGGAATGAATTAAGATGCTTTTAATCGGCCTGTATAGGCACTATTACATATATATTTAATGTATGTATATTAAAATTAGCAGCACGACTATATAAAAATAAACATTTACATCCTTACACAAAGAGATTCTATGCAGAACTATTTTACTTTAAAATACATTCGTTTGTAATTATTAATAATCTACTCCCTGAACTATATTCTAATAATGTTTATATATGTAATATATAAGAATATTGTTCTTCATTGTTATGCTTATAACATAATTTTAAACACGATTTGATCCAATTGTCGGTTTTAACAGTTTTATTTATTTCATCAATAGTGACAATAGTATCGAATCTTTTGAAAAATGTTTTTATTATTAAATTCTATGAAACTACAGATTAAATAGCATATTATAAAAAAATACTCTTCATCTATCACGATACTGAACACTTTAATGTAGACACACACTGGTCATCTAATCCATAGATTACAGTTTATATTTAGAAATAAAATTTTGCTCATAAATTCCTTAGTTTTGTAATAATATTTATTTAGGCCAGCTACGACTATTAAGAGTTATGTTGATAGACAAATCAATATGTCACGAGATGCATTGATTAGTTTAAAGTAGCTAAAATATGTTGCTTTATTTTTTAAATTATTTACTTTAGTTTGATCAAAATATATATTTATTTTTAAGGCGTAAATGAACAAAATTTCAAATCTAACTTGTAATATTAATTATTAATCGAATAATAATAACACTTTGAATATAAGTTTCTATTTGGTTCAATTTTCGTATTCTAATATCTACTCTATTCATAAGTAAGAAATGTGAATACAATATATATTTTAAACATTTTAAAATAGATGTCAGTAATTAATGTACACCAATTTTTTTGAATATCTAACATTTAAAAAGAAATGGTGCAATTAGAATTTTAATATCTTATAACGTTAGAATCTATCACATCTAATTAGTAACATGAATAGACTATACTTTTCTCTAACTCTTTCTAACACACAAGAGTAGCTAAAGATAGAAAAGAGACAACAAGAACACAGTAAATGTATATAAATGGGATACACTAATGTTTGTGACATTAAAAAGTTTAGAAAAATATGTTTATATTTTCGTCTACAGTGCAGTCCACATTACCCTTCATACTGACCACCTCAATCCAATCCTCAGTCGATATCCTATATTAATATCAACTAAAAGTGTTAATTAAAGATTTTTTATTGCTTGCAAATCTGTTACCTGAAAGACTTCTCAAAGAACGCATATATTTATTTGATTTTTAAGAATTTATAACATAAAAGCAATATCATGCAATTGATGACTGAAATATTAACTGATATATTAGGAAAACGAAATTAATATAAAATGTTCGTGACAACTTAAAGATAAATTAAAAGTAAATAAACACAATACTTTTTAGTATAACTTTTTGTTTTGTAACCAATAAAAATAATTATATTAATTAGACAAAGTTACGAAAACTTTTTAAGAATAAAACATAATATTACAATAATACATTTTGGTATACTCCGCGCATAAAAGTTTTACACAAAGTGTAAACAAACTTAAAGTAATAATCACCCACAAAAGCTTCGCGTAAGCAAAACACGCATATCAAAACACGATTGAGTTCATTTTCTCAAACACAAAAGGCCAATGCAACTCGACTTTTATAATATTACAGAATGCATTGTTTCTATCACACCTTCTATATCATTTAATGATTTGTCCACTTCCACTTTATCCCAATCAAACCCATTTCTACAAATATTTTAATTAAAACCGATCGAACCACTAAAAATAGGTTATAAGTTGATAAAAACTTTCAATAGATGGCGCTACATGTATGAACTAGTATGAAATTTAGCTTATTAAGGAAACTTTTATTGCTTTCAACGTTTCATTAGGAGTTTGTTAATTAATTGAACAAACTAGTGATGCTACGAAAACTAAATGGTTTTCGTTTTTCATTAATTTACTAATATTTTTTGTATAGATTTTTAAAGCTGATCCAAAATCTAATAACAAAAAATATTATTTAACGCCTGAATAAAAAAATAAATCAATGAAAAACGAATTAAACTATGTGTATAATAGCAAACATTATTTGTAATTGCGTAATCAAGTTCACTGTGCTGGTGTAGCGGTGGGCTGGGCATGTCTTAAACGTGCTCTGACTTCTTGATAATGTGGGTTCGTTGCAGGATCTGGTGGCGGAGCCTCTCCGTGCTCAGCCATCTCTAGACGTCGTGCACGCTCTGCTATCGCTCGTTCTAGCTCTGAAATTAAATACAAAATTATATCAGAGTGAAATAAGCAGATATTATATTTTACATCCAAATAGAGAAACGTTATTAAATTTAAACAATAAATAATCGTAAACTGCAAATTTTTTAATTATGATTTTTAGTTTTATATTATAACAAGTAGTTCTTGGCATTAAAGTAAACAAATCTATAAAAACGCGGTGTAACTTAAAACAAAATGCGAATGCAATATTTTTATAATTAGGTCAATTAAGGCCAATGCACATATGTAATAGTGCATTCAAAGGATGTATAATTGCATTAAGTTAAACACAGAAACCGTTGTTCGACTGATGTTTTACAACATGAAGGAGAAAACCTATATAAATGCAGTTTCTTGCGCTTGTTCGTCAGATTTTTTAATTAAAATTACTGGACCGCTTTTGACAAAATTTAGTGCACAGGTCGCTTAATAAATTACAATAAAAATCATATAGACAAAAGGTACTAGAAAATTAATTAAATTGCAAAAAAAAAAAACAATTGAAAATCCACAACGAGTTTAGTTTATAAATAAGTAGAAGTTGTACGGGAAACCAGACAGTTTCACTTTCGAACACGAAGAAGGAAATGCAAGGTACTCGTAAGATGACGATCATTGCCTGGTGTTTCTTTTCTCTTGATAATACCTAAATTGAATTTGTATCATTACTCTAAAAATATTTTAATTTGATTATATAAATTTAGTCGTAAATTAGACTGTAAATATCTACATATATTAAAAAGGTCATTAATTGTTATTTAAATTTTATGGGGCTTATTTTGACAACACTTTTACGATAGAAAACCATATAAAAATTTATTCACGAATAACAAAAATAATAATTTAAACTGTGGCGTTTAGAAAACTATTCCTGTACCCATTTTATACTTGTAAGTCATTTCACACTTTACAAGCTATAAGTTGTTATTTTAGTTTTAAACAAAATTTGTTATGAATGTTAATTGTTCAAATATATTTGATACAATGTAAGGAGCTCTTTCGTGTTCTATATAAGTAAGTGCCTCTAAAATTGCAGTCGGGTCCAATGACCTGGTATGTGCACCTGTAACCACTCTAATATGGAATGGCCGGACCAACTGCAAGCCGACTCCCAAACGTGCAAACAAAAAGTACTAACCATTGAAACAAGATGACGTGTATACGAAATATGTTGCAAGTTATGTGGTCTTTAAACAAGTTTTTAAAAGTTTATTCAACTCTCACAATAAGGATTCGTCAAATAACATCTAGAAATATAATATGTAATTAATAAATAATAATATTTAAAAGCATTCGCATTCCACATTGTTCAAAACAAGAATTTCAATCAGAATAACGCAGCTAAAAATAAGCACAAAAAAGCAATTACTACGATTGGTTCTGCCAATATCGGTCGGTGTTCGCGTGCACCAACTCAATAGCACGGTTTTAATACTTTTGATGAATCTTACATCATCGCTTTGTTTGCCTCAACCTAAAAAACGATAAATGCGCCTTTTTGTGTTTAACAGAAGGGCCCTACCTAACGTGATCTAATTGATCTATAAATTAATACTAATAATGATTAATTGAATAGCGACGACCTAGAACGGACAGTGCGCATACGCATCGCGACCGATCAATCATGTTTGACATTACACAACGCAATATTACATTACTTTTTTAAACTGTTTTTGTAATTTATAATTTTAATCAATGATTGTCAACCTATTGTTTATGTCTGGCTTTATTTTATAGATAACTTTAAGTCGTAAGTAAAATAACAAAAGGATTTAATTAGACAATAATAATAACAATAAAGTAGTGGTGTCTAGTAAATATTGATAATTACCTGGTGTTTCTTTGTGTTCCTTTTCTTGATTCAAGATTTTCTTTTCTTTGTGTCGCGACAATGCCTTTTGTAGTTCACTCTTTTGATTCAGGACATTCTTTCCTCTGTAATTGACAAAATAAACAATTGTTAGAATATAATTAAGCCAATATTAGGAATAGAAGAAACATCAGCACACTTGATTAAGTTTGCGATAGATTTCATAACATTTTGCTTAGATATTTTTGCGCCAATCAGTCATTAGTTTATTACGGATATGATAAGTATATAATTTTACATACAAAATATTTCAGATATTTTACAATTCAATTTATCATCGATGGAATAATTCTTACATATCTATTTAAATTTTATCATAATCATCTAATGATTTGGTGTCATAGTGATCGACAAAGCTTTTAAAATCTCGACTCGAAATCAAAAAATCGTAAACCGCATAAAATATTTTAATTTAGTTCGGTAATCATGACGCTTGCGAATAAACCCAAACGTCACAATAAGAAATATAGTTTTAATAAGGTATTATGAAAAATATATTTTTTTATCTGTAAATAATCTTAATAATCTGTATGTCAAAGTACTATTAAATTATCAATAGTTATATTCTGTTTGTTTTTATCACCAATGTATTGATAAGGAACCGCCTTTCAATTTAAACAGATGTCTTTAAATTCTACACTACATTTACATAGCACAAACTTCCTAACAAATGTATGTATAACAAAGAAAAAAGTAATAGACGTCAATAGTAATAATCCCAGATGCATACAAAACGACTATATTTTCGTATACACATGGGCCAGAACGACATACTCATATGCGCAGGATCCTTTCACATTAACTGTCGACAACATCGGCCAAGATTACTATTCACGGAAATTTTATACAACTGAATCATGCCTGTGTGTGGGTATAGCAATGAACTACAGTTTATCTTTATAACGCAATTACAATATCTATACCCAACGATAATAATATTTCAACTTTCTATAAGTACAATACAAATCTTAGTCGTAAAATTCATCTTATATTCATTGAATTGACTTTATTGTAAATTATTTATTGTGCATTTAAATGCAATTAAATGTCATTATATCTTATATACATATATGTATGTCTAAGTATAGTGCAATCTACTGGAATTGAGTTTAAACGTTACGCTATTAGCATCTGCTCGTCAGCGCCAGATTCAATTTCAACTAATTGCTGCCGCCTTCCCAGCATCGCATCTACTCGCTTAATGGCTCGTCATGTTAGATTTAGGCCAAATTAACTTGCAATATCAAAATCTAAATTTGGGTTGCAATCAGTAAGCTCACTGATGCGAGAGGCGGTAAGCGATGACCAGCAATGAAATCTAATTTACCGTCGCGACATCCTAACATTGCACGTGAACGTTTCGGAACCTGAACTTATCGACAATATCATGCTACTGTAGACGACAACTCAGATAGCATTATTAAATATCTGTTATCTGACATGTGAGCAAACAGAAAAACCAATGTACTTAACCTAATTTGTTTAATTTCGTGTTTTATGTAATAATATCACTATCGTATCGTATCGGAGTATTATCGTGATCATCTACACAAATCCACTCAGTCGTTACTCAACCCATTAATCAGTCATTTTGCATAAAGTAATTGCACAACTGCCAATAATTTCATAATAGACACTTAGCAATATACATTACACCTACAATCATTTGGTGTTATTCTATTTAAAAGATTTGCAGCGTTTGTTACTCCGAGAGCATAGAATTCAACACATAATGAACCTTATCGCGGAGCTGGAATTACTTCCTTCCGGTGCCGTACAGTCGACGCGGCTTGATGCAGGTCCAAGGCGGAAATAAACAGTACGGCGACGTCAATTGCCTCACCGACAATCATTTTGTGCTGGAAATGAGGGAATCAACAGTCTATGTAGGCATTTAGTTATGTTAAAACAAGAATAAAGCATTTATTTGCTTGAACAAATGGTCACGAGTAAAAGATTTATACAAAAATATAAAGAATTCAGCATGATCCACCACTTATTTTATGTAGATTATCAAAATGATTATTAAAACATATATATTAGCATTAACCAATTATGCAGTTTTTTTAGAATATTTTAACTAAATTGGCATGCAATATGCAAGAAATCGAGTTTCCATAACTGTATATTGATGAGGCCGGTCAAGTTTAGTACAATAAGATGCGCATGTGTGAATCGTCTCCGGCAGATGTGCATTTTAGACCGGAGCGCGGTTCACATGCTGACAGGATGTTGTGCACCTGTGCTCAAGGAATCCTGCCACACTCTCGCTTGCCGTTATTGTTATCCATCAGAGCTTGCTTAATGAAAGGATTAATGGCCTTGCCGCAGTAAATAAACTTCGGATAACGTTGGTCTTGCATTAGATATGTTATTTGTTTGTGGCGATAAATATTTTCTAATATGTGGAATTTCAATGGTCTAATCTATTACCACTATCGTTATCAAGTGAATCGATATATTTGAACACGAAATGTATAAAATTAAAAATTCTAAATATTACTAGATACTGCAGGTATATTGCTATTGGAAATATTATGAATAGCCGAGCCAGAGGTAGAATTATACAAGGTGCAAAGGCATTTTAAGAAGACACTTGCCTTCGACACAAAGCCCTCAACTAACAATAGGACAGCATCTCACAATGTACTAGCTTCCCAAGAAAAAGTACAAAACATTAAATTGCTGGAATTTTTAAATATAATTAAAATTTATTTCATTTTTACTCACATCCTTTGATTGAAGAGTAGTTCTTTATGCAAGTCCATTCTCTGTGGACTGTCGAGACATGGATTAGGCAGCCGGCGCGGGGCTATGAGGCCGCCAGCACCAGGCTCCGTGTCCTCCTGCATCATGTCCTCCTCAGCACCCAGCTCGTCCACTTGCTTCACCCCTGTTATAGAATACACGTTGCAACCTACGCTTGAAGCACCCGCAGATAGCACTAAAACAAATAAAATTGTTATACCTACTGCATTTATGTCAAGTAAATTTTCGATATTCGAATAAGTATTGGAAATGTTCATTTACAACTTCAATTAAAGCAATAATGAGTAATGAGAATTGAATGTATTTTTGGACAGCACACCTCACGTCGAGAATAGTAATAACTACTACAAGGTCAAATGATTTTTATTATTAGAGATTGCTAGTTTACTTATTTTCTATATTTCAAACACGTATAAAACATAAACAAAATAATATATACGGCAACAATATTAATGATTCCAATTCAGTATAAAAGGCCTACAAAGTACCTACATACAATTTTTCTACTTTATTACATCATCCAATCAAAACTGAAAGATATAATATTATAGATAATAAGAAATATTAGCTTTAGACAAAGACCAAAACTTAACAAGTTAATCTTCGTATATTTACAAGTTATTCATAGAATGATTAATAAAAAACGGAGAATACTTAACAGTTTGACGTAATCAAAAATGATCTCATCGAAAGATGTTGCGCATAAATATAGCTTTTTATCGCATTGACTTAGGCTACTCAAGTGCCTTAAAAGGTTATTTATATATTATTAGACACGGAAATTATTTAACTATTTACTATCAATATCTTGCAATAATCAAAATGCATTCTATACTATAAATCAATGTAGCCAATAAATGTAAAGACCGTTCAAGAGTGGTAACCAAACTGACGATGGTTATTAGCCTAACTCTCAAGCGTAACCTGTGAAGTGACCGAATCTAGTCACGTCTCGAGATAGGCTTGAGGAAGCCAGATATAACGACATTTTTGTCACACTTTTGTCTCCTCAAGCCGGCATAGAACAGTTGTCTGCTCATGAATCACACTCAAGCATAACATAAGACGGAATGCGGTTAATATAAAAAAAACACACAGAGGGATGTAACCTAACTTAAACGAGTCACAACAGTATAGATTGGATATATGTATTTTTTAAAAAATGAATTTACTATGCTGGTAAGATCGAGTTCAAAATTAAAAGTGAAGTAGTTGGGTTATCGCGGTTGCAGTTCAGTGTTTTAATGAGCAGTGTGAGTGCTTATTATGTGCCGGTGAGTTGGCGCGGTGCCTCACTTCCTCAGTTCCCAGGACAATGAGAATGGAGAAGGATTCACCCCTTTACACCTTTCTATATTGACTTCACATAAGTTTCAAAATAGGTTTCAATTTTCCATCAAAAAAGATATATATCATCTCATAAATCACTAGCACAATTTGGGGCTAGTAGGTGTAAAGGAGGTCGAATAGTAATTTCCAGAGGTCAAACTTTATACGTTAGAGTGTAACCCGTAGCGAATTGTTGGCTGGGTCACAATTCCGACCTTCCCAGCCTGATTGGTATACAGCAGCGAATGCTGTTGGCTTCCAACTCGTTATCGTACTTCACGACCCCATTACCACTAAATGACGGAAACGTTTTAAAACTCTAGAAAAAGTTGGTCAAACTCAGTTTTAAATTATACAGAAAGTTCGCAATTTTACTATAAAAATATTTAATCTAATGGGCTGCTTAAAATTAAATAATTAATATGCAAATAAGGTACCTATAGTAAATAGTTAATTAAGCGAAAGCAAATCAATAAAAAAGCAATAATAAAGCTAAACATCTCCAACCATTTCTCTAATTTCGCATTTATTAGATTTACCTTCAAATTTATCCTTGAGATTTCGCTCATAAAACGAGATACGTAGACATAAAATAAACCGTATCTGCAACAAAATTTCCATTGGCCCAAAATACCGTCACCCTATAAAACTACCCATCTTTATTGGTATAATTAAATGATATAAAAATTGACCTTTATCTTCAGCTGTTTATCCTACTCAAGTTTATACAAACAAAAGTGTAGTATAAATTTATAAATATTCAGGTTACTAACGTCTCATAACGAGAGATGACAAGAGCTTTTATGTGCCACTTACGCATTTATGCAATTACCGCATACAAAAACCACAAATATTAACATTGACATAACTAAGTATAAGTTTCGCTAGTTCGCTAACTTTCCAAATCACGACACTTTAAATATTTTAAGAACGTTTAGGTAAATTACCGCTTAAATATTACACACTTCCTTATTCGCGTGTAAATGAATAATTATATCTATAATTAAGAAAAGATATATGTTTATAGTCTATTTAGATTCAAGTAAAAGTTACGTATCTATTAAAATTCTCCTTGAAAAGTGTAAATAAAAATTGAATAACGTATATTGAACTAGGGACATTGCGAAGGTCGCACGAGACGTAGTGTCAAGTGTGGGGAGGAGAATATATAGGTTCAAGGTTTTCAAGTACGCTTAGTTGGCTGTGATAAATTTATATGTCGAGTAAACGAGATGAAAAGGCTATACAATGTATTAGTATAAAAACAACTTTATTAATTACTGTACCTAAGTATACCGTAAAAGAATTAACGTTTTATTTCTGCAATAGAATTGAAATATTAAAACAATATAGAGGATCGGCTATGAGGATAACTTTTGTATGAGGCAGACACTGCTGTATAACTTTGAAAGTACATTGGGGTATTGAAGTGGGATGAAATCAATAACTCGCAGAATGTAGCTATTCGCAATAAAAACAATATTGTAAAACCTCGTATGTGATCCGGTAAAGTAATATGATATGCATAGATGCATTTATGAAATTGAAATAACTTTACTTAATCGTATGAGAAATATTTTCTACTAACAATAAATAGATAAGTGTGGATTAAAAATTTACATTTCGTATATTCACTTTTTATCTCTTAAAGTATAAAAGAAGTCGTTATCATCGAATATTTAATATGTGGATTATCTATTATTTGAATAAAATCAATAGGTAACTTAAGCCGCGTAGGATTTGCAATGTTTTCATGTTTCATTACGCAACATTTGGTGATATTTTATTGGATTAAATATTAATTGCGTCACTACAAAACAATAGGTTTCTATAATCGTACAAAGGGGTTTTGTTTTATTGAAGCTATTGTTACAAAAGTCGACCTATAAAAGAAGCATTTGTAAACTTTGAACCTCACAGTCTCCAGGGACAAAGCATCCGCATAGGTCCGCATTCCGCATTCGACACCAGCTTTACCTTGATTAAAAATTTCTGTCGCCTTTAAATAATGTGGCGCATGGTTTGTGTTCACTTCTTAAAAATATTTAGATTGTCTATTTCAATCACTTTATGTTAAACTAAATGAAATGTCAATCGCTAAAATAAGTAAACATAGTAAACACGGTCTGTCTATTAGTAACATTGACCCGAGCATTGACTGTTCTAATATTATCCGCGCATATTGACGTCATAACCTCTACCCTCACAAATCGAACTTATATACCTAAATAGAAGCACTACCTGGCCCGTGCTGGCCTCACGTGTTCTAGCTCTTCTTTTATTTACTACAGTAATTTCATTTAAACATCCAACATCCTTATCGTGCCGTTTACTGCTATGTGTTTCTAGCCACGATTATCATACAAACAAATCAACCATATTTTTCTGCATAATAAAACATTGTTACGCAATAGTCGCGCTCCATATATTATGTATATGTATGTAATATGTAAAGATTACGATGATATTCGAAATGATGTAGCATATAATTAAGTGGGGGAATCAAGTACCTACTTCTTAGCTGATCCGTAAACTGAAGATAACAGGGTGTAGTGAATACTCAATTTTTCAAAAAGTATTGAAAGTAAACAAAACAACCTTCAATGCGTTGCAATGCATATAGTATATAAAACGTACCAAGCCACTCACGACAGGAGCTCTCAAATGCCTTTGAAAAGTTCCTTTGCAGTTTTTCCTCTTAAGTTTCCTAGGTGCAGGCTTAACGTAGAATGTCTTATTCACTTTTAGCATGAAGTGAATAAAACACTTTTTTTTAATGTGAGACCTACATTTCAGTTGTGAATTGAAAATAAATATATATCATATAGCCACAGACCACATTGACATGTTCGTGCATTCACCCTAATTCTGACGTGCAAAATAAATTCAACCCTATCATGTTGTGACGTTGTTTTTACGAGCCGAGGGTGTGTTGTCAGTTATTTCCGTTTATAACAAGAATGACAGGTAAATCTAAATATAGGGAATGACGTTGAATGTAAAAACAAGCACGTTTTCAACCCTTCTGACGTAAATGGACTCGTAAAAAGTGGTACTGTGTTGCTGACAGGTACTCTTACCTCGAGGCACGCATTTCAATTTTGCACACTTATTTCATTCTTAATTTCATATTGTTCAACGCTTTACATTCTTATTACTCATACCGATAATGTTTTTACAAATCGCTATTGTTCCTGCATACTCATTAGTATCGCAATCATAAAACATAAAGTATATTATAGTTATTCGTTGCAGAAACAATGCATTTACTTGGCCTATTGTTCCTGCAGTAATGATATTTCCTACGTTTCCTTTAAATTGAGATATGTAAATTTATGTTATAACATGAAATAATGAAACGGCATGTGTCATACGTTGAAAGACAAGGTTGAATGGTAAACATTATTTGCTATTATAAAAGACCTATTATTGCCAAACAATCAGAGGCGGCTCGTCCTAAAGAGCGCTGGTGCAGTGCACTGGTTGTATAGGCATAGTAGAATAGAATGAATGTAATGTAAGGATGTATGTATTATGAAGAAATATAGATTACTTCTGTAATTTTCGTGGGAGTGCACAGCACCAGCGCTCTTTAGGACGAGCCGCCTCTGCAAACAATACTTGCACATTATGTTTATAAGTTATCAAAAATTGAAGCCCACCCATTCTCATTTTATGGCACAATTTTCGCAATAAATAATTGTTGAATTGAGAAAAAATATTGCACTCACTTGTTTTTATGTTAAGTGAGCAATTTTAAAATTAAACAAACCATATCAAAATTAAACGATACTCATAAAAACACGCAATTGTAACGCAATCAACGATAACGCGTGCCGCCAGATTTACGCAAGACGGTCCACCGACCCTGTTAAACAATATAATATATGGCATGCCAATATATCACTTCACACCTCAGCGCTGATTAAACAACCAGCGTATTTCACTCCTTAAAAAATAACACTCATGTTTATTTCGTTCAACTATTTTGAACTTACAATACTTGTGCGTGATTTAACACCTACTGAATCACCTTTGTTTTATATATTTTATAACCAAGAATTCTAATAAAATCCGGACCATTCTCCATTTATATCACAGTTTAATACAAATTCCTTATTCTAAACTGAGAACTTAGCTACTTATAATGAAGAAACTAGCGCGGCCATTAGTGAAGATAAGAAATAGTGCCTTTATGTACCTACAATATGACTTGAAAATGGGCCGGAGAGAATAGACATTACGACTCCCAAGACGCGTGCTGTAATGGATTTGCCTCGTTAAGTTTATTATATAGCATAAATTATAAATGGACGAGGAATGTTTTAGGGTTAACATTGTAATAGCAGTAGGGCGTTGAGCGATACCGATAGCGGTTAAAATTATGATTAGGTGCCAAGGAAGTGATGTCTTAGTCATCATTCCATTAAGAAAGGCGTGTACTCGATTATCAAAGTACCTAAAAAAGATATATTCATTATTCAAGTTACGTGCATACATAAAAAAGTTAGGGTCCGCAGTGCCCATAAATGTAAAACATGTGTGAAGAATATGATGGATGCGAATGAGGTGTGCGAGACCAATTACAATAAGAATATATCTAAAAATACAATACAAGGAGATATGAATGACAATTATTATGGAAGTAAATACGTAACAATGTCGACGATGTCAACAATTTACGACGAAATTGATCCTAAAGTAGAGGGTCCTCCACAATCAGGGGATAGAATGAGTTCAATGAATGAGATGCTTCCGTATGCGGGCAAAACATCGAGCAGCTTATTAAAGCTGATGACAGTTCTCAGTTTACGACTGTCACATCAGCGTTCTGTATGTAGATAATTAAGTGAGGTCAAATAAAGTAACTGGGACAATGTATTGTTGAACTGAACGTCCATTATGACTTCGACTTTCTTTTCTTTTATCCTAAAAGAAGTAGGTAAATGAGTATCCTAGAAATATTCATGCTGATATGGTTTTTCATTTGCTTATTAAGTGGAATCGATAAATATTCTCGCATTTTATATTCATGTAACGCACTCGTATTTAAAAGTAACACATATAAAATGAAAAGCTATTAAATATCACGAAGTAGGTATGTCCAACGCGTATGCAAATGAGATAACATGATTAAATATTCGAGATAAAAAATTCATGGCAGGCGTGACGAAAGGGTTAGAACTAAAGGGGACCGATATCCTATTATCTATCTGGACCAAATTTCAAAAGCACCCTGCCCTTAATAGTGACATGGCGATTTATAACGCGAGACTGGACACCAATCTAATATGAGTGCTACGTTTGGGAATAAAAACTCTAATTAATTCAAAATCAATACATGATAATGCAAACGCCAATTTACTATATATAGTATATATTTTTTTAATATTTAACTGATATACTATATAAGAGACAGAAAAACGTGATTAAAGGGAAACTTGGTAACCATTAATTTTATTAAAATCAAATATTGAATTACTAACTGAATATGCGAGGCAACTTCAACTATTTACTTAAAATATGATAATTCATTTATTGAAATCCAAACATTGAAAAAAAATCAAAGAAAGCAATATTTAGGCCATCTTCGCGCACCAAAGTAGAACTACAGTGAGCATTGCAGTGTCAGCACAGAAGACATGTACTCAATAGGTAGCCTAACTTGGAATGACTATGTGACCTGCATATCAAACTAGACTAGAAGTGCCTATGCAAATATACCAATGAGAAGTTTCAATCTAGTATTTTTCTGTATTTATATTTAGTATTGGCCATGGGACAAAATTAGGGAGGCATAGTTACAGATATCGGACAGGAATTTACAAGATTTGAACTACTAGTAAGTACTTGATTGTAAGTCCACCCTCCGCTCTTGAAAAAATATGCAATAAGTAACAATTATGAGTAGAAATAGTGACAAGGTATGAAATCTTTAATGGTAATTAATTTAAATTAAAACCTTAATTAGAATTAGAGAATAAAATAACAGTCACAACTGCGACACAAAGTATTAACAAAACCAATTAACTAATTATCCGCCATGTTGTACTTAGTGAAAACTGAAAATCAATTTTAACACGGCTGTTTCTGCCGTTATTAAAAGGTGTCCTATTTCACATGCAATTTCGTTAATTGTTTTGTCAGAAAAATATTAAAACTAGAAGCTGTACTTTAAAATACGTTACAAAAATAAATATATTATTATCTTTAAAGAAAGAAGATAATTCTCGCGTGTGCCACATAGAGATAATAATACAATGTTTGCAATGATACAAGGAGAACATCCCCCATGCTCTTGCTTCACCGAACAACACTTACGACTAAAGAAATAAATAAATATAAACTTTAACTCAATGAAATAAAGTATACAATTTGGGGGTGAAAAGGCTATGGTGCGTTCACGGGCAAGCAGGACTCGCGAGGGCGTTGACCCCTCATGGCAGACGGCGTATTTTGCGTCTCGCCCTAGTTGACGCCCGCCCGCCCTTACAACCAACAACTACGAAATTTACGAAAGCCTCAATTAAAACAACATTTGATTAAATATTAATTTGAAAATAAGTCTATATTCTTTTTTGTTTAAATTAGAAAATAAATAAGTTCATATCATTTCTTTTTCAACGTATTTTTTCACAATACCCGAATTCGTGTTTAGAGCGTGATTTTAACGAAACATGACAAAGAGGTTCTGAAGATTTCCGCTTCCAGACAAAAAAAAATTCAATAGACACTTTTAAAGAGAGTGGCTTGTAAAAATAGCTTATGGATTTATTTTAAGTAAATTATTATATCACTAAATTTATCCTCTTGAGGGTCTCGATATAATATTGTTTATCATCATCCTGTTATGATTAACAATATAGTTTAAAATATGTAACTGTGTTACGCTATCAACAACGAATTTCATTAGTTAAGCTCCTGGTATTCAAAAGTACTTGATTTAATTCTATCTTGTATTTAAAAAATAATTAAATTTCTTTGAAGCATCAAGATTTGAATCTCGACTCCGGGTGGTCCAACTCGTTTGTAAAGTGCGTGTAGATACAGTAGTTGTAACTACTTGTAACACAATGTTTAGATGTAACCATCTTTCTCGGGTCCAGATCAAAGCGGAGGCGGATCACCACTTGATTGCACTTTCCCTTTCGTGTCCGCGGTACACGCTATGCATTGCTCGCCACTGAGCGGACATTACCGGCAAACTCATTAAAATTTACCACAAATGCTTCTAAATAAGGAAACGTTTCAACAGCTCAACAAATCGCAAAATTACTAATGAATATTACGATAATGTGATAATTGCATTCAAACGTCAATTAAACGTAGATTATTACGATATAAGAACGTTGGGCTTCAAATGTAAATGACATTTTCCTATTTGAATTGTGATAGTTAACTTTTTAATGTACGTACAAATAACAAATAAATGTTTTACGTGTATTTCTTGGGTAACTGGCCTGGTTGGATTTACTCTCGTAGAAATGACAACAAACTCGTAATAGGCGTGTTGTAAGAAGACAATTTTATACATCGACTTTCGTAAGGCTCATAAGGCAGTCGTACGTATCAACTCTAGCCTAGCCATAATTCTCGTACTCGCAATCTTATCTTAATAATCCATGTGTTTTTCGTAATATTTAACTTGACACTATCTACGCATTTTACTGTTTAGTTTAGTTAGATTTATTTGGTAGCAAATAAAAAATAATGTACGACGCGTACGCTTCAGATAAGGAATACTACTACTACTTGTGATTTATATTCTGTAATATAACACATTACATAAAATATTATTAGTAAGGAATAGCAAAACAAAAAACAGTCCATGGATTAGTTTTTATCACATATATCTATCTTATTTTAATATTAAAACGAGCAATTTCCATAACGTGAAGGATTATAAATATGTAAAAACTTTCATATGCTGGTACATTGTACAGAACTGACGGCAATCTTATGCATAAATCCATTCACAGTACTCATGCATCAATGTTTGAATCTGCATTAGTGAGATGATAACGTCCATCGCTTTACATTCATTTGTTTGTTGGATTCATGTACAGCATTGTGTTGTAAATTGAAATTGAAAGGAATTATCCAGATAAACTAAGTTAAATGCATTACTTCTTCGGATGAATGACTTCGATTAGGTGCAGATATTAATACGATGATTTCAAATGTTATTTCTTATAGATAAGGTATAAACAAATTCCGAACAAACATGCTACTTCAGTAATGAGCAATATGTTAAATTTTATGCAAATATTTACTTCTTACTGGACAAAAGCATACGTTTATATAGAACTTAGGAGTGAACGTTCGCCACCCAAGGAGCTGGCAGTTTATCCTATGATCCATGCCCCTTTGTTTTGGCGTTCGGGAGCCGCTGAGGCGCCCCGTGCCAAATGTCGTGTGCTGAATACGAAATGCATCCTGAACTATGCAAGCTACTTGTTATGCACTCCCATTGCGCGTTTGTTAGATAAATACTTATTGCCCTATAGAAATTTTGCTAACTGTAAAACATACCACTGCACTTGGAAACGACTTTATAATAATAAAGTAGTTGTTTAAGCAGTATAATAAAGTCATATTAATTGTTCGTCTGATGATTTGTTTAGTGTAGTACAGAGGATGCAGGAGCTCTTTTGGCTCTTCCCAAAAAGTAAACTGGAACTTAGCAAAAAGCAGCTCAAAAAACAGCAAGCCAGAACAGATATAAAAACAGTTGAATTCTAGGAATTTTAGTTCAAAATAACGCAATACTTAAGCGTAAATGCAAAGCAAAGTCCATCATTAGACCACGCAACATGATTTATGATATCAGAGTATCAGATTGGCTTATTCCACAGTGGGTTCGTGTAACTAACCTTGGACTTGTTCCCACTCGTAATAAACAAGCACCTCAGTCAATATATGAAAGAGACTTTATGAGGCAGTACAATACAATAATTTATGCTGTCGTTGTAATGTAGACGTGAGAACAACCACTTTACTTATGTCACAACGAACCAACAATACCTCTATCTAAAAATAACTCTGATAAAAAAATGAATACTATAAAATATTAATTAAAATTATACCCACTATTTAACCAAAAACCAGATTATATTTCAATATTGATAATTAGGTTGCATGTAATCAACAGAAGTAAAATCATACCTAATTATAAAAAATAAAATTAATATGCATAACATGATATGTGTGTAGAAAACGTCCTACAATGGTAGGTGATCAAATGACAATAAAAAGTGGACAGAGTTTGCATATCAAAGATCGTATAACGTAATCATGAAGTGTGAAAGCGTTTGACAAATGCTTTTGTTTGACAGGAACCTGTGGACTAGTGTAGCACGTGTTCCATATAACAATACACCGTAGAGAAATACAACATTTCACGGCTAGTAAAACATTTTACGACAAATTTGAATTCTGTAAACTAATATGTGAATTATCAAAACATTGGTTGTAACAAGATCAAAGTTTAAAATCATAATTATACAAATAAACTATCAATATAATAATCATCTAGGATACAACAACATTACCATTTTCGTAGATAGCAAGTTTTTCTTCGATGGAAGGTGCAGACCTTCGTATGCGTGTACCAGCCATTGCGAATGGTGGTGCAAACGGCAGTAAACTAAACTGAATTTATGAACAGAAGCCGGGCAATGTGTCACGGTCACCTAACAGGATTACGGTCCTACTGCGTAGGTCTACTTTGCTACTGGCACCCGACTTGTAACTAATACTTACTAGACTTAACTACGGCTTTACACTCTTTAGCCGCTTATCATTTTCAGATGAAACATACTTCATAAGTAGGTGTACGTAAACTTCGTATCATCTTATCTTTATCTCATTCAAGTATTAGTGATTATTCAAATATTTACATTTTCTTTGTATTATGACGTCACGAATCCGCAACAGTTTTCCCAAGGGTTAGAACGACAGCAACCTGCTACGGTCCTTTCTTCTCAAATCGCATTATTATAGAGTCCATGTAATTTGAGCTTTTTTGGTGAGATAAAACTCAATGGCGCCGCACCGCATTATACACGAAACTAATTTGAAGGATGAAAAAAATGGAATTCCAAAGGTAGTAATTTTGTTAAAGGATTCCGTCCGACACGAATGAAAAAACTGGCATACCATTCGACCAATGTTTTTTATACTAACTCTGGGATTAAATGGACACTCGACGTATAATAGAGGGTCGGCAGAACTTACTTTAAAATATTTTATTATAATATTAGTTGATCTTTTAAAAGATAAAATGTAATGTATAATTCAAGGTAGGATACGTACTTGCGGATAATGTTAGTTTTAGAATTATTCAATGACCATGGACCTTTAATTTACTTAGGTACTTTTTATACTAATAGATATTTATGTTATTAAAGTGCGTAATATTTAATAGCCGTAATGGTCTAAGTACTTCGTAGTCAAACAGGGGTGAGTTGACCACATTGGGGAAAACCATAAGACTATACTAACTTTAATCCGTGTTATCAATTATAAGTGAAGGTCACCTGGGATACCTAAGCAGCTCAGTAGCTGTAAAATCCATACATTGTTTATTGTAAATTGCTTTGTAGTGCTTGCTTACTAATAATGAAATAAGAAATATAGATCATACATAATATAATAATACAAATAAAATACATTTATAATATTTAAAGGACATTTTCGATAATGCAGGCAATTTGTAAATATGCTTAACGATTATATTTACCCGCGAATGTTTAAAAAAATGTCTAAATTTTAATATTTATCGTCAAATTAAAGGGTTTTTAACTTACCAATTTAGAAAGGCAGACACAGAGCTATTTATTCAAGAGAAATATATCGTAATAATAATTTTCAAAATGTCCAAAAAAATGTAACGCACATTAAATGAAAAATTCACACACAAATAAACAATAATCAAAAGAACGTACTCCACGCGCGGTATCGCGGCATCCAATAAGCGCGCGTTGATAAACAAACCATTCGTCCCCGACCCCTCACGTTGAGTCTCTCAAATAATGCGCGCGCAACGGAAAATCTAAAAAACCGCATTTTTTGCAATCCGCGTTAAATTAAATCTAACCCTAATATTAATGGTTATTAAAAATTTTCTCTGTATATATAATAATTGTAAATTTAATTACAAGGGTTAATTAACACAACATAGTTTTTAGTTTAAAAAGAAACGTAGAACATTAATGATTAAAATGCCACGCATGTTATTTATCTACTATTATGATGAATTGTGAGTATGCAATGATTTTAGTATTAGATAGTAAAAACAAAATGCATAATACACTTTTAAAATTTCTGCATTTTTGTATAACTTATTTTTGTATTGGCAATACTTCTTTTTGACAGATGTCACTTCTTCACTGGCATAATCGCCAGGGCGTTTTTCATCAATATTTCTTCTAATTCCCTTTAGGTTTATAATTAGTTTACGTCGACAATGGGCTACAAATTCCTAAAATTAGCTTCCTCATCATATAGGGTAAGTTTAATTGATTGTTTGTCATATTTACCACTGTTAAGTTTCATGATAACACCTCTTAAAAGTTATGCAATGACCCCGGTTTTCGTTCAATTTCAACATACGAATATAGTAAAACTGTATATTTTTTTTATATTTAAAAGATTTTCAGAATGTGTTTTTTGGAGTTATAAAATGGTCATGTTTTAACAAAACCTCTTCAAATTGACCTTCAAGCATGTGACCGTTCTGTCAATCTGTAACATATCTAATCTATTTCCTCATGTATTGGGGTATAGATTTAAGAAAAGCAAATGAAATAATGTGTATTAATTGTTATTGTAGAATGGAGGTATAAGAATATTGAGCAGACAATACTCTACCAGTCATGATTGTGACATAGTTGTCATTGGTTCAGGCCCTGGCGGTTATGTTGCCGCCATTAAAGCAGCCCAACTTGGATTTAAGGTAATGTCTGAAAGACCTATATATACCTCTTTTTAAAGTAATACATCTTGAGCAGGTAATTATTTAGTTTCTTGAGATGTAAACTACTTGGAATTATATGACTTGCTTTTTGAGCTTTCATGCATTTTATTAGAAAAACTTAAAGCTAAGCCAAGTATATGTAAGAATACAACTTAATAGTAAGTTCTTGTAATTAATAACTTATTTTAATAATTTCTGAGTTTAATTTTGCTAACTTTCTAATAGGAACCATAACAGTTTTATTTTACATTGGTTCTCAATTCTCATATACAACTATATTTCAAAGAACTGTTTTTTTTTTAAAGGTTTGGTTACACAAATTGTATTTTCTTTCACAGACTATATCAGTTGAAAAAGACCCAACATTGGGAGGCACATGTCTAAATGTTGGATGTATTCCATCCAAATCACTCCTACACAACTCTCATTTGCTTCATATGGCGCAACATGACTTTAAAAATCGTGGTATTGAAGTAGGAAATGTGACTTTTAATTTGGAGACAATGATGGGTCATAAAACTAACTGTGTAAAAGCCTTAACTGGAGGTATAGCCATGCTTTTCCAGAAGAATAAGGTAATATATGTTTCTTTCATTAGTTCTTTTTCTCTTAAAGTGAAAAGCTTTTAAAATATTTGCTTAGATCGTTTAGTACTTGTAATAGATAAGTCTTTTAAATTTGTTAATATTGATAGACAAAATTTTATGATTTCAATTTTTAGGAATTAATTTGGTTTAACTTTTGTGGTTTTACTTATTAATACAGTTGGATTTTCAGTTTAAATTTACATGGCATACCAAGATTATTCAACTTTTATAATCTCAATTTGATGATTTTTGCATTGTTTTATATTAATAATAACTTTAATGATTCTTAATACTGTCAATATTATCGATTTTTACCTTGTATAGTAAACAAATATAAGGGTGAAATTCCTGGTTCTAAGTTGTTTGTTTCAAATTAGAATTAGCATAATAAATAATAGAATTGAAATTTATCTTGGATTATTTTTTATATTATCTGGGAAGATTTTCAGATCTCTTCTAAATATATTGTTTTCAGATTGTATCCTATTTATATTAAAGTTAAACAGAATTAAAATATATTACCTATCTCATATAAATATAATAATTGTTTACATTTAAAGGTACAACTATGCAAAGGGGTAGGCACAATTGTTGCACCAGGCAAAGTGGAAGTGAATGGCGAAAAGGGGAAGGAAACTATTAATGCAAAGAATATTATTATTGCAACTGGATCTGAGGTTACGCCATTCCCTAATGTTGAGGTCAGTGGAGCTATTTAGTTTCCCTTATTTTCAAATTTATGAAATAGCAAAAGAGTTGTGACTGTGTCAGCCTTTGGTATTCCACATCCAGCACATTAAATCCTGTAATGTTAAATTCTAAATAACATCAGAATAACTTATTTTTCTTTTTGTTTTGTATTGTTACACACATTAAGGCAATTTTTTTTAAATTTATACGTTTCCAGAGCCACGTTGTGTTACCTTTTTATCTTTAAAGTATATTGATATAAATTAACTTTTCACATAGAGATAAATAACATCAAACAAAATCCTTGTTTAAATAATTTATTTGTCTTCACATCTTTGTTTTGGCTTTCCATTTGTGGCTAAAACTACAGTTTGTATTTTCTATAAATAATGTAAAATTCGGAAAAGTCGTCCATCTTTTGCGAAGGACTAGGATGCTACTTTGACACACTCATTTAGAATAAAGGTCTTGCATGTTTCAACAGAATAAATTGATTTTTAGTTTGATGAGAAACAAATTGTGACATCGACAGGAGCTTTGTCATTGTCCAAAGTTCCTAAGAGAATGTTGGTAATTGGAGCTGGTGTAATTGGTTTGGAGTTAGGATCTGTGTGGCAGAGACTCGGATCTGATGTCATTGCTATTGAGTTCTTAGAGTCTATTGGTGGTAAGCTTTATAATTTATATTAAAACCAATTTCTGATGGCAGCAATCTGTTACCTGCATTACCAAAGTTTAAGAGTTTTACTAAATGATGTTTACTAGAAAATTGCCTGTTCACTATAAAGTGTAGACACTAAATTATATTTGCAGGAATGGGAATTGACGGCGAAGTAGCAAAAACACTTCAAAAATTCTTAACAAAACAGGGAATGAAATTCAAATTGGGTACAAAAGTTATGGGTGTTCGTAAAGAAGGTGGACTCATTAAGGTTGAAGTTGAAGGTGCTAAAAGTGGGAAAAAAGAGACTGTAAGTGTTTTAAATGTATTGAAATAAAATTAAATGTGATCTTTGATGTCTTTGTTCAATTGTTTTAAATTAATAATTACATCAATTTTACATTTTAGTTGGAATGTGAAGTTGTACTAATTTCGGTCGGTCGTCGTCCTTACACCAAGAATTTGGGATTAGACAAAGTTGGTATTGCCTTAGATGATAGGGGTCGTGTACCTGTTAATAATAAATTCCAGACATCTGTTCCCGGGTAAGATAATTATAGGCACATTTTTGGTTAACATATTTACATTAGAATATTCTTTTTTTAAGTTATGGGATTATTATGGTTAGTTAGTTTATATATAACGTTGGAGTAATTTGAGTATTCATATGTTTTTGTTTTAAAGCATGGATTGCCCTAGTTTGGGTGTCTAGAAATAATGTAAAATTATGTCTTTATTTTTTCAATGTATTTTACTATATTTTTGCAGGATCTTCGCTATTGGTGATTGTATTCATGGTCCAATGTTGGCACACAAAGCTGAAGATGAAGGAATTGTTTGTGTTGAAGGAATTAAGGTAGAATAATAAATTTATATCTCCTTGTGTCGGCTGAGAATCAAATAATACATGTTATTATTTTACAGGGTATGCCAGTACACTTTAACTATGATGCAATTCCTTCCGTTATATACACAACTCCTGAGGTTGGTTGGGTTGGCAAAACTGAGGAAGACCTTAAAAAGGAGGTGAGCACTATTTCAATGTTACACAAGAAATCATGGTGACTAAAGTATATAGGTTAACATCCGATCATTATGGTATAAAACTTTCAGAAGCCACAAATATTTTTCAAATCAAATGCAAATTCATAATATTTTCAATGCATCACTGCTTATGTAAATAGTGAAGTAACAATCATTTATTATTATTTTTGTTATAGGGTCGTGCATACAAAATTGGCAAATTCCCTTACCTTGCTAACTCAAGAGCGAAATGCGCCGGTGAGACTGATGGCTTCGTCAAAGTTCTATCTGATAAAGCAACAGATGTTATTCTTGGTACACACATCATTGGTCCCGTAAGTATTACATTATAAAGTTGTTTAAAAATGTTTTAAAAATACAATATCAATATTTGAAATTTACAGAGTGGTGGTGAATTGATCAACGAGGCTGTATTGGCTCAAGAATATGGAGCAGCAGCTGAAGATGTCGCTAGAGTTTGTCATGCACATCCTGTAAGTTTCCCTTTACTCTTACCTCTTTTGACTAAACACTCGACTTTTTAAAATGTAATTGAATTTAAATTAGGTAAAAGCCACTTCCTCCTCATATTTTAGTTAAACATTTTTCTTTCTTGTATGGAACATGTTCGGCAATAACCTTTTAAATCTCAATAAAATCGTATTTTTATTATTAACATGAATGTTACGGGCAATGTCTGTGACAAAACATTGCAGCTTCCTTTTCTAATCTGAATCACTAAAGCTGTCATCCGGAATCTCGGCTTCAAAAACATACTTTAAAAATTAATGTTTTATACATCTTTTTCTCAGACATGTGCTGAAGCTCTCCGTGAGGCAAACTTGGCGGCGTATTGTGGAAAACCAATCAACTTCTAAGTTACATAAAAATTACACATGTACATAATTGAAGGTGTGACGTAATCATTGTAGTTTTTAGGGCCCGTCGTCCCAATGATTAAGGATCTTGTATGAATCTGTCTTTGAATGTTCTTTCTATAAATTCTAAAGATAGGCTACCAAGATAGTTTAAGATGCTGCTGCCTTTATAGAATACAGTCTTGTTGTCCTATCTTTGAATACCTAATCTATGGGCAAGTAAAATGTAATTAAATATTAACATTGTTTTGTTCATTGTGCACTCTATTCCATAATGCGTTAAAATATTGCGCCTTTATTAGTAAATTTAAGTAAATTATTCAGTAAAAGGTTATTAGTTCTGCAATAATGTGATAAAAGTGTGAATAGGAGACATTTTTGACGTTTTATAATTCAGCCTATTCAGCATTTTCCACAATCGAAACTTATGTTGATGTATTTATTTATTTAATGTTGTAAATAACAATAAACATTTTTCTATTTAATGCCATTTATTGTATGGTTGTTCCTCATATAGAGTTAATTTATTTAAAAAGGAGCATTTTGTTGGGAACAATAACAGGCAATGTGTGATCTGCTTTCAACATTGCAACAAGAAATAAAGAAACAAATTTAAAAGTTGTTTTATTCAACACAAATGCTAGATAAATAATATAAAAGGATTAATTCGTTTCAGGTGGGATTAATAAGCAAATTATTAAAAAATATTATCATAATTAGCGTAAGCTGCGATTTGCTTATATCTAAATTGTTTTAAAATACTTAGGATTAAATTTCATTAGAAAAAAACAAACAATTGTTTAGAAGACTGGGCAGAATAATTTACTGCAGGTTATTATCAAGTATTGAAGACCGTCTAATCACTCCTCCATGGACAGGGGAGGTAAACAATACATGTTTTACTAAAAAGAATTGACTAGACTTTTTATATAAATAATTTTAAAAATGTCATGTCTAAAATTTTAATAGTTAATCCAACAAACAATAACAAATAATTAAATAAAACAATTTGAGTTAATATACATTAAAATAGTACAACAATCTAATAAAAACATTAATTATGTAAAATTAACTATAAATAACTTTTAATCAGATATCTCCCAATAAAAACGTTTACAGCTATAATATTTTTTTTAGTTTAATTATTAATAAAATATATTACCATTATCTGAGAATTTATTTATAGGCGAATCAAAAACAATCGTAACGAACTGTTCTAGCACTTATTAGCAATTTAAAAAGAAGATTTACTAGCTTCAAATATTAGCTAATTAACAAATAGTACATGACCTTATGATCATATGAGGATTCAATCAAACCCAAGTATTAAATACTTCATTGCACATGTTTAAATAAAATTTAGGCGATAAAATGTCATTATATTCAGTACAATCAACCGAACACATAATAGCTGAGGCCATTGCGATAGGATTTGCTTTCATATATTTATTCAACAAATTTTCTAGCTCACCTAATGGTAATTTATTATCTAAAAAGTATTTTTTACAAATACCAAAACAAGTTTCCCAAAGTTTCGCATTTTTTGGAAACATATCCATACATTTTTCTATTATACCTATAGCTTTTTCTTTATCACTACACTTGATGACAAAATTATTAGGTAAAAACTTTTCTTCAGGGCACATACAACTTAATTTCTTAAGCAATTCCAAGTCCATTTCAGGGTACGATTGATCATTAAGAATGGCCATGCCAATATCTTTTATACGTTTAGTAATGACATTTTTAATAATGGCATTTTGTTCTTCTTTCTTTATAGATATTTGTATCTCTTTAATTTGGTCATGTGTTGCTGTTTCCGTGTGCTTCAGATATGTTACGTCTTTAGCTGGTTTCATGTTTAAAGTTTCCAACATATATGATAAGCACTGGCTGAATTGTTCATTATGAAAAGATAATTTTGCAGCCATATTAGGATTTTTTGATAAATCATTTTTAATCCACGGTTTTAATAGAATTATCACTTCATCTGCCCAAGTATTTCGCTTGAAATCTGCGAGGGTAGACAGTGGGTTCGGTCTGGTATCAATAGGCTCTTTCTGTGTATTATCATTGGTTTTTATTAGATTATCAATCCGATCAATGTACTGAAACATGAATTTATTGTTGGCGCGTTTTGTCGGTATTTTGATAACACGTTTTGTGGTTTTCATCGTTATTATTTTGCTTGTTGCTTTGTCAGCGTCAGATACAGCCTGTAAAGAAAATACATTCAGTTATTTCTTTTTGATTTTATTATTTTCCTTAAGTATAGCTTCTAACTGTAAGTAACATTTGGAAATCTTTTTTTTATCTGTCACAAACGAATTTAAAACATTTGAATGGATAGCATTTCGTTGGCCATTCAGAACCTTTTGTTCAATAAACAATCCTTGAAGAATATTAAAACCAAATGTTGTCATTACCTTTTGTACTGTAATCCCAGTGGTAAAAATTCTTCCTCCATCATCTACATAAATAGTGGAACCTCCGCCACATACTATTAAAGCTTTACTGATTTCTCCGTGCTGTGGTTGTATTCTAGCGCCTGATCTTTGTACCATCTGCTGAGCTGCTGATGGAGTGTCTACCATTATCTTGTCTGCTGGCAATTCTGGATTTATTTCAACTTCAGTTGGCATTGATTGTTTTTTTCTATTACCACTTCCTGAAAAACATTTTCTTAAGTAATAAAAATAAAGAAAACATTTCATGTCAAAACATAAATATTATGAAAAAACAAAAACAATTACCTAATTGACCATCAAAATTAAGCCCCCAAGTGTAAACGGTGCCTAAGTTTGTTAATAAACAAGAATGATGCCACCCTGCTGCAATCTGAAATAACAATTATTTTTATTATAATATTAATTTTGAAATAAGATTTGTAGGTGTTCTATTTACTAATTATTATACATTTTCCCTCTTTCTATGCCTAGTTTTGATTATCCACGCATGTATAAAAAGTTAACGTACGTCTGTTTACATAGAAGCCGGCAGCGCCAATAATGTTTATTTATTTAGGGTGGTATAAAACATCAAGAATCTGACATTTGAGTTCCTCTGTGGCGCAGTGGTCCCACACAATACAGATTAGTCCCTACGAACTTTTCATTTTTAATGCACTGTTAACACTAGATTTACCAGACCAGTCAAAATGACTGGTCCTGCTAGATCAAATTAAAATTCCTACTGCGTGTAACATTTCCTTTAATTCTTCTAATCTTCTTTTATTCATAACAGAAGAATTAGTTTTATGAATTTTATATTATTTTATATATATTTGTAACAAATATATACTTTTTTGGTTTTGGTAGAAATAGGTATATTTAAGCTGGTAAATCTAGTGTTAATACCAAACCTGTACAATAGCACCATCAACGCGTTTAGTATTAACAAGGGTAGGCTGCAAATGTGGCTCAGTATAGCACATCTCTTCAGGCGGTTCCATGTCAACGGGCGATGTAGGTTCCGTTTGCAAAGCCACTAAATTAGCATTCGCCATACGAACTGACAGAGGACTGGCGCCCCATGTCCATAGTTCACCACGTGTTGTTAGCGCTAACTGGAATATTATTAAATGTGTTAATATATTAACAATAATAATAGTAATTGACGACACACTCTGCGTATAATTAACATAATACATATAATTATACAATACAATTGTGAGTTCAAATGCAACCATAATCGCACGCACATTTTGATGAAAACCGTTCATGAACCACTAGCTTAACGTTAGCTGGAGTCAGATCATATACCAGACTACTATATATAAAAAAACACCCAAATAAATAAATAAAATAAACTTACATTATGAAAATGTCCAACAGCAATATTTGAGACGGGATCATTCAATCTCACTCTGACAGGAACAGCTGATTTGTCTCTATGACCACTGCCCAGTTGTCCGAACACGCCAGCACCAAAACACCATACTTCACCACTTTTCAGTAACGCTACAGTGTGACATATACCGCAGCTCACGGATAATACCTAATAATATCAAAAGAAGAATTAGGTTTAATATTAAAGCTTATGCTGTACAGTATACTTATAAATTATAATTTTCAGGAAAATTTTAAAATGATATCTAAGGTTGTTGCGCCTTATTTAGGATATAATAAACACATCCCCTATACTATATGTATGATGGATATGAAGACTAAGACAACACGAACATAACTATATATAATAACAAAATAATAATAAATAATGTAAAACTTCCTATCAAAATCAAAGTTTATTTTTCTTTACTTTTTTTAGCGCTTTATTTACTGCATTTCAATTTTAATCAATATACAATAGAAAACAAATCCTAATTAAATCTTACCTTACGTCCTTGAAGTTTAGTCACTAACTGTGGACTATATTCGTCTTCAATACTACAAAGACCTAACTGACCGTGTACACCCCATCTTTAAAAAATATTTTACATTACAAAAGTATCAACTCATACAGGTGTGAGAACAATTTGTACTATGTTTAACTTACCCCCAAGTAAACAATCTTCCACCAAAGTCGACGGCAGCTGAATGATATTGTCCTGCAGCCACACTCAATAATGGTGCACTCTCGTTAAAAGAAACATATAACAAATCTCCTCCACAAGTGCCTTCTCTCTCTAGACCGCCTGGCCAAGCTCTACCGACGCCCAGTTGACCGAATGTATTATCACCAGATGCATACACCTTAAAACAGTTTAATGGCGTATTATGTATGAGATTAATTCAATAACTAATAATAAAATAATTGAAAGTGGAAACGTTTAGGCTTGGAAGTACCCTAGTGAAATAGAAAGGTGAGGGAAGAATGACCTATCAATATGAACAGAGTATATTCATCTCCTTAAGCTGAGGTGAATATTGCCTGCAGAGTCTGTGGTACTAGTTTTTTTTCACTCATAAAAGTGTAATCATATGCCGTTATTTTGCTAACGCCATTATCAAATTAGTACATTAAAAACTTTAAAATAAAGAAAAAACGCATTTCTTACCCCATTCTCAGTCAAAACAAGTGTATGATGTCTTCCACAAGCAATATCAATGACTCTACCCACAATACTGGTATCTATAGGTATGTCTGCTAACATTACTTTAGCTTGGCCATCATCAACGATTGCCCAATGACTAATGCCATAATTAATACTTCGTTTTGGTGTAAATTGAGTTTTCCATGTATCCGCATGAGGTGGTAATTCTTTGCTTAAATTTGTGGTTGGGTTCTTGAGATCTAAGGCACTGCTTATATTTATAAATGTATCAATTAGGGCTTTCATTCGGGTTGTCTGAAAGTACAATAATGCAATATATTATTATAATTGAATTTTATCACTTGATTGCTCACAAGAATTATTATAGATAAAAATAATAAATTGATGACAACTTCGTTAATCGCCACTAGATGGCGTTCTCTTGTACTGTATCACACATCCAGTTAAAAACCAACACTAGCAAACTGTTAAAAGAATTTTTCTAACCATCTGACAAATAATACGTGTACTTACATAAACAGTATTTATTCCTTGTCTCAAATCTCTTAATACTGGACGGTACCGCTCTTGCATAGGACATAGCAATAAGGATAAATGCTAAAAGTAATTTAGAGTTATTTTCATCATTATAACTTACTAATTAGTAAAAAAATATGTACAATAAATTACCTTTAAAAGTTTGTAATCAAATTCATAACAATTTAAGTTTAAATAATCCAATAAAAACTTTGAATCGTCATCCAATAACGGTATCATAGACTTGTGTTTTATAACCAAGTTTAAAGCACCACGACATAAATTTTCTCTATATTTAAAGCCATTCAATAATAAATTACCATGCCCTCTATGAATACTTAATATTGGTAATACACTCCACAGACCCAAAGTAGCAGCAATACATGATAATTCTTTTAATTCCGTTTTATTAAGAATAGCTAATTTATTTCCGCTGAAAAGATTAAATCCATAAAGTATGCTGTATTTTCCTTACTAGATGCAAGAGATCCACTTACGGGTCGGCTTTAGAATCAGGTTTTGTGACTTGTATCATAAGAACAGCTAAATACTTGAGTATTAAGGCTGAATTTTGTATATTTTGACTTGGTTTTACATTCAACAATTCATCTAATCGCCCGAATACACCAAGTCGCGCTAACCATCCTTCTTGAGGGCACTAAAAATATCATTATTAATTTTTATTAAAGGCTCTTTTAGGTAGAATTAAGCTTAAATGTATAAAAAAGATTTATTTTTTGATAACTATTAATTTAGTTTCCAGTTCAAATACGTTACAATCATATTAAAACTGCCAAGTGCTGTCAACTGTTTATCTAAACAGCGCATGTCTTATGTAACTGGCTTAGTGAAGACATTTGTTTTAAATCATGGACTGCATTCTGTCTAAACTTATATCTTGTCTTATTCATTTATAGTTACTATTTCATTCTTACCTTAGATAACTCATACAAATATTGGGCTGGTGTCAGTTTGTTCCTTGCAAGCAGCATATCCGCGGCGGCAGTCAATATGCTGCCCAAAGGAGCAGCCAATGCAGAGGCCGTTCTCTCTGCACCCACCCTGCCTTTCATTATACCACTCACAATCCACTCGCAGACTGAACAACTGCAATATAAGTACAGTAAGTTATCATTAAGTTTATTGTTGGCTTAACAGAAACCAATCTGAACATCACCATATGTTAATACTATGGAGTTCAATTACGTAAATTGCAAATGAAAGTCTTCACGAGTTTTCACTCAATGTGATGTATAAAAATTAAAAATGGAATATCTTGGCTTTCGAAATTCTTTACAAGTCACTGTAATGAAAATAATATTTAAAAAGCATTGGCATGGGAAGCATTTCAAATTATTGTTTTATATTATATTTCAAAAATCAACAATATTGAGACAATATAAAACTTACGCAGTACTAAATAAATAAGCTCCTTCACTGGTAATAATTAAACAGGGTTCCAAATTAAACCGTGGTAATTTTAAATCACACAAAAACGTGGGTTCTTTCCATCCTTCTTGCGAGGCTATGGGTTCACGGGTTGACATTAAATAAGCTTTTAATGCATTCCCTTGTAATTTTGAACTCCATAACAGTGAAGATGATTTTCCTTTATCTAATGCAGCTTGAATCTATTAGAGAAATAAATTATTTCATAATATAAATGTTGAAAAAAGATTTTTAAAAATTCAATTTTAATTTTATAATAATCATATTTAACTTCATAAATTATTACATGTACTTATGATGATGTGATGAAAAAAAATGTAAGAAAGTTATGAAATTATATACATATATATTTTATTCCTAATTTTTCCTGTACTGACATAAAACAAAAAAAACCAACCTGTGTATTGGAATAAGCAGAACTGTGTATCTCCAACATATTCTTTTTAAGTAAATATACTAAACGTTGTGACCATAACCCTTGCTGAAATGTATTATCACTAATCAAATCTGGTAGCAAAGTCCTTGAAGAGGCAGCTTTTTCTGGACTTTCCAACTGCAAAAGGAATATTGTATTATATTTTAAACTCTTAACGAAATAACACATAATAATTCAAACCCACAGGTTATATTTTAATTTTAAATTTCAGTGGCCATAAGAGACTTGATTAAGTCCTAGTTTAAATACTCTTTTAATACTAAAAAACAAAAAACATAACAAACAATTGACTTCTTATTAGTGTCCAGTCTTCAAATAAATTAATATACCTACCACCAAAGTTCCTTCGCAAACATCAAAAGCAGTAAGAAAATGGTTTCCATTCACATATTGAGCTGTCAAAACCCAATTATTTGCTCCTTTCCTGAATTCTGGTAAGTATTCTACTGGTTTTATACTATATTCTACAGGCTGATGCTTATTACCATCTAAAATAAAAATATAAAACCTAGAATTTGCTTTTAAAAAAATCTTTGAGCAATAATAATTTACCCTTTTGCACAATTTTGTAGCAATTTTATTTTAGGAATTCCAAGAAAGGACATTTTTTTTTTGTAAATATGAGTATTTTAATACAAAAATCTATAGTGGACCCACAACTTTAAAATAAATTCCAAAACCTTTTGAGCTTCCTTGTGTAAGTGAATTGATTTTATCTCTTGAAAACTGTTTTATATAAGAAATAAAGCCTTCCTTCTTCTCTTTATCAGCATGTGAACTACGATATTGATGTAACCAATTATAGCTTAAAGATCTATGTTCCAATATCAACTTCCATTGTTGATATTTTGGACCTGACACCTAAAAAATAATATAATGCTGTTGATAAATTTAATCAAATTGTTTTGTTACAAAGGACTAACTGACATACTCTTAAAATACACCTAATATATGAGAGCTTTCAAATAGATGATTGATGTGAACAAAATTAATTCAATAGTTGTTAATTATTAAAAACAAATATTTTTTTAAAAATTAGTAGACCCAAATTCAACTATAATATCATACTACAACTTCAGTTTCATTTTGTATTTTCATAGCTACTAAAACACAACAAACTTCTATTGTGTTTTTTTATATATAAGAATACAGAAAGTTTAGCTGTTAATTTATAAATCAAGTATATTGAATGTTAACTAAGCATTTAAATAACAATACTAGTAATACTTACTATCAATGCTAATAAATCGAGAGTATCATCAAAACATATCTGCAGATCTAATATATCACCAGCAATTTCACATTCACCAACAATGCAGAGTGATTCTAATGAAAAAAATATTACGTATCCCTTCTGGAAGGATAAGAATATAACTTTATATAATAAGTATAATACAAATGCAGAACATTTTAGATGAATAAAATTCATACAATACTTGCCTGAAAGCCAATAATTAGCACATTCTCTGATTCTACAGTCAACCACCATACCATCGAAACAGCATTCCCAGACATTCCACATGATATTGAAGTTAAATCAGTCAAAGACCACTTGTAATCATATGTATCTTGTGATATAAACAGTGGCAGAAAAGGTACCAAAATAACTTTTTGACGGCTCACAATAGTTAGCCAAGTACCAGTTGGCTCAAAACACATGCATTCTATAGGATTATTTACAAAATCCCAGTCGTAGTTCTTCTCCGTTTTCTTATTTTCCGAATTAATATACAGAAATATGAGTTCATTTTGACTAGCGAGTGCAATACACTTCTTCAAGCCTACTTCGTAAAAAGTATATGAAACGGTATTGATATGTACTAATTCCGTTAATTTAAATAACGTGCAATAGTCTATTTTCTTACTAACTTGAGCCATTTTCTATAAAAACTAATTATAATTTCATAATTGAAATATAAAAATCAATATAAACAACAACACAAAACAACTGCTCCACAGTCAACGAACTGAGAGACAGTGTTGCCAACCCGGATTTTGAAAAAGACGTAGACCAGGTTAGAAAAGGTACGTAGAAATACTAAAGTTCGTAGATCTACGTACTTTTTTTCTGAGTGAAATAAAGAGAGTAGGATAGGTAAAAGTTAATAAAACGACAATCTATAAGACCCTGAAAGTAGCAGACAAATAAAACTTTGGTCAGAGATATCTTCGCGAACAAAAATAATATTCCAGACCAGTAGCCGATACGGGTAATTGTTAGTTTTTACATTAACTACATGTGGTAATTCGTAGATTTTTTTTTGTTAACGGTAAATTTTTTAAACTTAAAAGAGATTTTAGATCGACCTCACAAAGGTTTAAATCATAGCATATGAAATTTAAAAACTTAACTTATTTTTGTATTTTCTAAATGTGGTTTTCGATATTTTCTAGATTTTTATTTTGGATTTTTTGAAAGCTCAACCTTATTCAAAAATGAATTTATCGTAATAAAAAAATATATCACATTTGTTTTTTGAAACTCTAAATGTGGTATTTTTTAGATTTTAGTTTTAAATAAATAAATGATACAATGAATATGACAACTTAGGACAGCAAGAATATGATTCGAAATATTTTTAGGTTAAGATTCACTCTTACAAGACGTTTCGTTTCACACAGTCACATGAGACACCATTCTATAGAATGGACACTTTGTTTCTAAAATGAATAGCACGCGCGACGTGTTGAGTAGCGAGGCGAGTGTGCTTTAGTATGAAATGGAACGTTTATTAACTTTTTTCGCGAAAGTAACGAAAATTATGACCATTCAGTCTAATGAGATATGTTATTTTGCAAATTTGAACAATTTTGATAGAAAATACGTAGATCTGGGACTAAAGTTCGTAGGGTCGTAGGAAAGGCCTCAAAATACGTAGATCTACGTAAAAAGACGTAGATCTGGCAACGCTGCTGAGAGAGTACTAATGATCAGTCAGTCATGATATTTATACTGGGTTGCCAACTTCTAATAAAGTTGTCCACTAACTAACGTTTAACAAAAACTCACTTTTTTACATGGGAGTTGAATTATGAATTACTTTTTTAAAAATGTTATCCGAATACTAAACATTGAAAAAAATATCTGAAGAATTTAACTAAAGAAAAAGAAGAACAATAATACCTTTCCACGCGTTCAACCTTTCGGGCTATTAATGTATGTACTACCCATTTGTTTTGAGAAAATCTAACTTGGCAATCCAGTTCTTCGATTGACTGACTGACAACTGTCGGGATCAGCTGTTCCGTTTCGACTTCCGATCTGCTCTCAGTTCGATGCTTTTTGTAAAATAGTTATATAGGAATTTTATTAGCTTTGTATAAGTGAACCTATTGTAATATGTATTTGAAGTCGTAATAATAAATTAAACGGCTTTCAAAATATTGCTATAGGTTGTAATATCAGTCAGATACTTGATACAAGCTCGCAGTGAATAATGATTTTATTAAGAGTCCTAAAGGCAATCAAAAAACAAATAAATAAACCATTGTTTATACAAAATAGACAAAAATGTGATCACGATACAGGAATATTATATATTTTATTTAAGAAGAATTTGCTATTGACTAATAGTCTGTCATCTGGGGTTTTTATGGCTATTGGAGATTTAATTCAGCAAGAATATGAATATCAAAAGAAAATTATACCAAAAAGATATGATTGGGCAAGATCACGTAAGTTCTGTGATCATGAGACTAATTGTTATTTCCTCCTAGAGTTACTTGTCACATATTTATTTTAGTGCGAATGTTTGTTGTTGGAAACGCTTTGGGACCTCTACATCACTATTGGTACATATACTTAGACAAAATGTTGCCTCACGTCACAATTAAGACTGTTGTTCAGAAAATTCTTTATGACCAGTTCTTGATCTCACCTATAACACTAGTATGCTTCTTCTATGGAATGGGTATCCTAGAACAGAAGTCATTAGGGCAAAGCACAGATGAAATAAAAACAAAATTCAGTTTTGTATACATGGTAAATATAACATAATACTTTTATTACATTTTAAACTTACAAGTTATACATAAATAATTATTTTTAGGGTGACTGGTTATACTGGCCCCCAGTGCAATTTGTAAACTTCTATTATTTACCAACAAAATATAGAGTATTCTACATAAATTTTGCTACAATGATTTATAATGTATTTTTATCTTATACAAAACATCTTTATAAACACTAATATAAATGTAATAATTTGTACATGTGATGAATGTAAGTGATTTTACCAGTATTATATAACATGTTATAATTTTAAAATTAATATTTTGCTGAATTTAAAAATGTCTTTTATTATATTATTCAGTTTAGCCCCAGCACATCGTCCAGTCATCTTTTCGTGTTTGTAGTTTAACTACAATACGATATAGGGCTAACGCAGGGCCTAATGGAAGACCCAGGCCTTTTACAATATCGGTCCGTCCAGCCAATGACAATGCTGGTCCATCCATTTCCTATATATAAAAAAATAAAATTAGTGAAACAAAAGTAAAATATATCAATATTACAAGCAGAAATGTGTAAGGAGTATTCACCT